>APFE031686606.1:0-21628 GCA_000404065.3 Pinus taeda
GGCTTCATCATATTAGGCAAGTGAAGGGGCTCCCTTGTATCTCATCATCCATGTTTGCATGTAATCGACAACAACATGCACGCTAGACTAGATACATGCTCTTCTAGCACATAGCTGTTGCCATCTGTTGAGATGGATGACTGCCTTATGCACAATACCAAACTTGGAGTACAACATCAGCATAATTATGTCAAGAGACAGTAATTCATCTAGTATTGCCTTCTTCAGTTCTACTCAGGTGGACACTATCACTAACTTCTCCTTTCTTGGCTATCTGTAGCTCCTTATCCATTCACTCATTCTCAGCTATCAGAAAGAAAACACTTGAGCTAGTGGCTTTGGCATATGCTCTAGTGGCATCAGCCAAGGCTAATGGATGTTTGCACACGTTAGACACAATCACTTGTTCCTTATACTGTGCATAGGATGTATGATATTCCAGAGTTGACACTCTATGAGATTGCACCACTATATGTTGAGATTCATCGAATGAGATGTTGTGCATATCTCCTTCCAACTGATCTCTAAGGATCACAGTGTCTCCTTGGTCACTTGGGACTTGCTCATCTTCTAGATGTGGTGAAGCTAGTGGGTCGACCTCTAGGTGGTGAGGCATGAGGTCAATGTCTAGCTCTAACGCTTGTTGCTCCATGTCTGTATCCATGCGTTCAAGCGCTCCTGAGAAAAATCCTACTCCTGTGATGGTTCACACTGCTCGCTTGATGCCAGCTGTTCTAATAAGTCAACTACCTGTACGGACATTGTTTCATCCATCTACACATGTTTCATCCCCTATTGTACCTATTGTTGCTACACTTTCCTCTCGCTTTTGCACAGCTCTTGTTCCTTTCAGAGTTTCTCCTTCAACTCATGCAACTCCTTCTTTGTTTCCTCCATTCTCTATTTCTCCCTCTCCCTTTGCGCGATTCACTTATCGTGATGTTTCCTCTTTGCCTCTATAGCCATAGCTTCTTTGTCTACAAGTGGATCTTCTCGGAACTTGTAGCTTTTATCTTCCTCCATGCGATCGAAAATTTTCCACTTGCCCTTGTCGCACACTGGTATGTTCACCTCTACTATTGCTACTGCTTCTAGTGCTCTCCAGGATGCTACTTCATGTTGCTTCACTAACCACTCCATAACAAAGCTGACCTATTCATTGGTTCTGGAGAAATTGTAGCAATATCTCCATGGGTCCTCCTCCACCCAATGAAATGCCCCGTGGATCCAATTAAAGTGTACTCTTGTGTAGTGATCTTTCACAAGACAATGCAAGTCATACAGATTGTAACTTCGGAGGTCGAATGGATACTTCTTCATCTACTCTGCTTTGACATCCGCATGCATGAAAATTCGAATCTCATATAACCCAATGCACAATGGAAGAGCGGACCAAGGTGCCTTCTTCTTCCAGTGTAGCCTAGCTGTCAATCTTGTTGAGATGTGATATGCTACTTCTTTCATGATGAGAACGTTGAAGGAAAACTTCGGTAGAACATGCGGAGGCTTCTCCCCACTGTACATTTGTATGAAGGTGTCGGACGGTGAGGCATACCAATTAGCTATGTCTATTAGTGCCTCCATTGTTGCCATCAACATGCAGGGTGGATCTTTTTTGAATATCATCTTATTGGTTGGGGTGAAAAAATGATCAACTAACCATGTGATAACTCCTCTAAAGATGCATTTGGACAACATATTACAATAAGTGTTTAGAGTAGTATATGCCGGTGACCATGCCCATTTCAAACCCGGGAACTCCTGTTGGACATAGACTACATCCAAGATGTTGCCAGACATCTAGATTTCTACTTGCATACCTTTGGGTGGCTTTCGAGCCCTCGGTACCTGATCCTTCAGCTGATGAGCCAACATGTCAGACCAGTTGCATGTTTTCCCTTCTCTGGTTAGTTGTTCGAGCATGATCACCCAACTTTGTGGGAAGGTTTCTATGCTATCTTAGCCATATAGTCAACATGTAAATATGACCAAGTATTGACACACCTTCTGTAGTATCTTCGTCTTGTAGATCTGGTTGGGTGTCATCCTGAATCTAGCCGACCCCTTTACCGAGTTCTTCAGAATGTCTTTGGAGTTGTTTCTAGGTAAGCTTAAGGCAGTCTCTATGATAGTTATGGGCTCCGACATCTGATACATCTCATCATAATCCCCTGCCCTGAAGTTTGCAATATTCATCCCGCTGACACTTCTCAAGGTCATCATCTCGGGATCATTGTGTGAGACGACCCAGTGTATCATGTCCGCGCATGGGAACACAAGGTATCTTCATGCAATCTAGTACAAGCTGGACTTATGAATGTTCACGTATACCTAGCAGTCTTTGAGGTCTTCCCCAAATGTGCCTATAAATACATCATTGACCTCTTGCCATTTCAGTTTGATGTCCTTGTCTAGAATCAACTTCGTATCTTCATAGATCGATAGACTTGTGAACACCCACTCAACCATTGCTCCAGTTGCACTTTCATCAGTGTCCTTTGATCCCGCTCTCTAGGAGGCAATTGATCTTGAACTTTCAAGAGGTGGATGAACACCTTCTAGATCTAGAGACAAAGCGACATGCATGGTAAGAAATTTGTCAATGAAAACCAAAGAAAATTCGAGAACGACATAACACATACCTGGGGATTGATAGGCAAATATTGTGCAATTTCTTCTAGGAGGCTAGGTGATTGGCTGCCAGAACTGTGCAAAAGGTAGTCTGGGTTGTCTAGGAGGCATGACTAGCTACTGGAATTCATGCTTTAAATTTCATGTTGATAGATAGAGAATAAATAGCTAGCCAAACTCTTTAATATTGGCAGATCATTAGTCAGGTAGAGAATAATAATGAGATCATCATTTTAATTTGCGCCATTGGAAGTTATAATGTTAGAATTAGATAGTTTTCTTATCAAAAGAAAAATAAATGAAGGGTTAACAATCTCAAATGCACCCGTTGAATTAAGAGAAAATGCTAGGGTAAATAAAGGGTAGGTAGAAGAAATGTTGCAAATGCACAAGGTTGCTAAGTCAAAAGCACATTCATCATGCTTAATCTTATGTTTCATGTGCAGGAGAAATTGTGAAAGAGAAAGGATATGCACCAAATCTTGTTTACTAATTTCCACTCATTTCACTAGACCCCCACACACTTACTTTATTAATTTCCCTCCATTATCCCTTCATTACTTGTAAAAACCCTTTCCCTTCATTTTGACCTTTTATTCCTTTCTTTCACACATTTCCCTAGACAATTACCATTCAAAAATCATCCCCCCTTCCCAAAACCCCTTTCCCTAGTGTGAAACCCATTCCCATTACAAATACTACAATCCCCCCTTATTAATTTCCCCTTTTCCCTTTAAAAACCCACAAAACCCCTTTTACCTTGATTTATTTCCTAAAATCCCGCTTTATAAATCCCCCAGGTTATAATTTCCTAACAACCCTTTTAACGCACCAACCCTTGGTGCAGTTAAAAAACCCTGCCATATAACCCATGGTCCGACCTATTATTAACCTGCTGCTTATATTTAATCCCATTATTATTTTGTTAATTAATTACAATTCATTGTAATTAAACCCCAGGCCCTACCAACCACTTTCCCAACTCCATTTGTGCAACCTAACTGCGCGATTTCCCTCCGATATCCCACCCCAAGATCCAACAACGCACAACCATATCGTGCGGATTCATCATCCGACAATTAACGGCTCGAGAGCACGTGAGATTCGCAGTTTTGGCTGAGATATGTTTGGCTATGTGGCGGCACTAGGTTATATCACGTGCTCGCGAAAAATACCACCCGCCATCCAAAACCGGTGCGATATCGCATAAAACCATCTCCCCACCTAAACCAAAATTGTCCATTGTTCATTCAATAAATCTCGCGCCAAAATGTAACCGTTATTGGTTAAGAGGCCAAAAGCGCCCCATTTTACTCTTTTCACTCATTTTAGTTGTAAACCTTTGTAAACCAAGTCTGACACCTTGAACCTCTGCGCGACCAATTTGAACACCTTTTTCCTCCCGAAGATGATGTAGACACCAAATTGAAGCAGCCAACTGACAGCTGAAGCCTCAATAACCTCTGCTGCTACCACAGAACCTCATCTGTGCACCAAACCATCAAATTTCCAGGTATTCCTGATAGTTCCAGGATGGCCTTGCAATTTAATCTATGCACAGTAAATTTCAAAAGATAAATTAAGTAAATTAATTTAAAAAAACGTTGCTAAATTGAAGAGAAACCTACTGTGCATCCAAAACCCCTTTCTTACAAATTGAAATTACCCTCCCATTGTTCCAGACCTTCTAGCCTCTCTCCTCAAGCCACAGAAATACTAATTCAATTCAATATACCAAATCATGGCTTCCCAAACCTCTTTGGATGTAAGACCTTTAGAAACCCCTCACCTGAATATTAACCACCTCCCTCTAGCCGATAGAGACTTTCAAATCAAGGACACCGCTTTCCCTGCTTACCTAGTGAAACTCCACTATTAGAGTAAATATACGTTCTTGAACCAGAATGATGACATTCACCTATGGGAGTCAAATTTTCCCAAGTACTTTTTCCCACAAGTATACCAATTCCCAGAAATCATTTGCTCCTACCAAGCTTGCTATATTCCTAGTCAAAGAGCCATAGTCAGCCCTCAACAACAAGTTTTATTCACCATTACTGCATAATCAATTAATCAAATGTTGTAAATCTATCCAATCCCAAATGAGACCCCACTTTCCATTGAAGGTTTACTTAAACTCTACACCAATCTAAACCTTCCCAAGAAGGCCTAGATTTTTCAAACTTTCATCATAGAGGAGTCTCATACTCCTACAGATAGTCCTCCATATGTTTCCACCATTTTCTCTGAGAGGGGCAGACAAATTATTACCATGCTATCTTGCATTCTACGGTACACCTCTGATGAACATGTGGATGACGTTGTTCTTTCTTTCATTTCTATCTTTTTCCCACACAAGCCTCCTACTACAATTTACAACTATGCTTAGTTCATAGTACACAAAATCCATGAACAAGTTATCAGATTACCAATTGAGAGAGTATTCAAATATTGATCAGTATTATTTCATATGTTCTTATACTTTCGGTCAGACAAATTTCCAGTCAGCATTCAGAAGTTAGACACCAAGTGCAATCCAAGATCAGTCATCTATTAGACACCATTGATCCAAAGGTACTCCACTGTTTTTTGTTATAAAGAGTTCATTGATTCATTTGTTTATCTTGTTATAAACATGCTAACCATTAGCTATCAACCTAGAATCAGTCAGGAGATTAAGAGAGTTTTACAGTTGGTAAAGAACAATAGAGTGGCAGACTGGTATCTATACTAGGACCACACAGAGATCAAGATATATGGATTCCAACTAACTCCCTACAAATTTCTCAAATACCTCCCCATGAGGATATTTTCATTAAAGTACTTTAGGTAGAATATAAACTCTAATAAAGTTAATTTCCTGTCAGCTAGGAAGAAGACCCAGTTTAAAATGAAAAATCAATTGGGCCCCTTTCTTTGTAATAATAGGGAAGCTGGAATAGAGGCAGACAAAATCTTATAGCTAATGAACTTCAAGAGTAGTTTTATGTGGCAGTATGACCCTCATGGAGTCATAAACAAACTAAGGCTCAAATTCAAATTGAGTCCTTTCATACATGATCCTAGCGAGACATTGAGAGATTTACCAACTAGTCAGAATGGTTGGAAAACACTTTGATAGATGTGGAGAATACTTTGATAGATGTGGAAAAACAGATTGATACTATTTCCTTTTTGCAGGCTCCAACCCTAGAAGAAGAGATGAATATTCCTCCTATTTTGCAGACTCCAGCCAATGAAGACAAAAATTCAAAAAGAATGAGGGAAGAAGGTTCTAGCTCAGCAACGGACACTATAGATAACCAATTTGAGATTAGTTAAAAGAAGGGGCCTAATCCTAATGCTGTAACTGAAAAAGAAGACACCATTGACACAGTGGAAATCACTGACACTGAAACAATGGTTGGAAGGAGTAAAGGCCTAGTAGCTTTAGAAGAAACACACCAGCCTTCTACTTCAAACACTCAACTTATTGAGAAATAACTCAACATTGAAGTCTCTTCATACAGCAAGCCTGTGGATAAAGAGAAAGATATTAAAGAGAAGTACAAGAAAATTAAGTTTAGAAATGAGGCATTGAAGGTTGAGACTTATGCCCAGTACTTTAAGCAAACACCTGCAAATCAAAAAAGATTAATGTCAGCCTTTGATATTAAGACAGGTAAAATGCAAATGACATTCATGCATCCTACAATCCAGTAGCCAAGATCATCAACGGACTCCAAGAAAATAGATTTTAAAGTTTTTTCTAGGGATGTTCACCCTATTGACCAAATTGAGTTCCATAAGCATGTAGGTGACATGATTTATTCCACCATGACAAATAAAGCAATGACTGTGCACAAAATCCAAGTTTCACTGGATAATATCACAACATAGTATAAGCTTGAAAAGACATCCTCATATGCCAAAGGTAACATAATCAAGTCACTGGAAGACTTGGTGATTGAGCTTGGGTATAATACTAATGATTTCAAAGTTGCAAAGAAAATAATAAAGAAGAAGAATGAGGATATTGTTGCTTTCAAGAAGCAACTGAAGCCACCTCATTTAGAGCATCCACGGACCAAGGAGGTCCTTGAAATCCAAACTCAGCAAGAGGAGATGATGGATCTCATTCTTCAATTAAATGATCAATTGAAATAAATGGAGAAGGAGTTCGACAGATTGATACAACAAAAATAGGCCAGCCTTGAGACAACCACTACCACTATCATTCCAACAGTCAATACAGTAGTACCATCAACCTTGGCAGCTTCATTGGCTCCCATAGCTCCACTGGTTACAACACTTCCAGCTGCAACAACATCTACATCAGCAACAGGTTCAACAACAGCAACAACTCAGCCAAGTGATGAGGCAAGAAAACTGGTCAAAGCAATGGAGGACATGTCCATTTAGACCACAGAGATAAATAAACTAAAAGAACAAATAACAAGTCTAGAGGATGAGAAGAAACTAGCACAGATTATGCACAAGAATGAAGTTCAGAAGTCAACTGGGTTGACTAAGAGAATGAAGAATTTGGAGAAAGAGATAACATTGAAGAAGCCACTTGCCCAAACTAAAGAACAACTATGGGCCAATATCATTAACTTTGTCAATGATATGTGGCCATCTATACAATTCATCTTTGAACAAAATGATTTAGTCAAAGAGGCTACAGAAGCAATTCAGAGAGTTAAGGATGAACTTGGAGACATGCTAGAAGAAGCCACCAAAATAATCCATTTCCTTAACTCTAAAAATAAATATGAATTGTAGGAGCTGGACATAGCTAACAGGACTGGAACCATACTAGAAGTGAAAAAGGTGCTCACCAAGAGGAATTTAATGCTGAACCTTGAGGACAAATGCCAAACCATGTAGCTGGCTATAAACAGGTTCATGGTTAAGTTTGATGCTTTAAGGCAGAAAGGTCTGCGAAATCCCTTGGTGATAAATGACATATTGATGCCACATGAAGACTACAACAAGAAAATCAGAGAGGTGGCAAGAGGTCAAGCCAATAATTCTTCCATGAAAGGGATGCCTACAGGAAATGTTCTGTACCAGACATTTGAGAACCTATTTTACCTCCAATATGAGGTAAAACACATTTTTGTGAATAGGCCCACCTTTTCAAAATACACAGAAGTAGATGAATTCTACCAAAAAATGGTAAATATCAAATTACTAGATGAAGATACTTGGGAGAAATTAAATGACTTACTGTAAAAATGCAAAGTAAAAAGTGAAAACAAAGCAGTAAAGGAAAGGAAGAAGGCCAGCTCAGATGAAAGAGTATCAGTTGAAAGGGCAAACTAAAAAGAACAGTCAGCGTGGAAGACCAACAACAAAGGAGAATAAACAACAAAAGGTCAAAGAATAAGAAAACAGAGCCTAATAAACAGGGACAGATTGTAGTAGTTGAATATTTGTCTCTATCTTCTTGCATGAAGATATTTCTTTTTCCTACATTAATTCCCAAGACAGTTTGGGATATTTTGTAAACTATTTTTTGTATAAATACTTCATAATTCAAAGTATAGAGTGTGGATTGCTAGACATTTCTATAGTTGTATTGATCTGAAACCTAAGGATTCAATGTACCATATTCTCAAGTCAGCAGACTGGACTGAGTAATAAAGAGATTTCATTACAGGATTCATGTGTTGAGCTACTTTAGTGAAGTATTTTCTTTTTTCAAATTGTTATTTTCTTATGTATTTCACAAACTTGCATGTTATCTAAATTGAATGAATTAACTGGAATTATATTATAGAATTTGTTTAAGTACACTCTGTCTTGAACAGATAATCAATTCAATGTTTTCTTCTGATATCCAGATCTGAGAATCCTTAATTTCTCTCCCATCTTGGTTGACCTCTTTCACTTCCTTAATTATTCAGTTTAAGGAACCCTTAATTGCTCCTTGGCTTCGATTGAAATCAACTTCACCAACTAGCCTCAAGATCTGAATTTACTCACCTACCTTGCCCTATAAACAATACCTTTATAAGTTGATCCAGTCTTGTTTGCTTGACACTTGGCCCCATAGCCCAATGCTAAAAGACATCCCTCTATCCATCTAAGTCAATGATCCTACCACCAAATCTAAATAAAAACCCAAGTACAATCATAACTAGCCTAAAATCAATTAATTAAAACAAAGTCAAATCATAAAGAGAGAGCCCTCTCTGAGCATTAGGAAGGCTAGATCCTAATCTCCAAAGTAGGTTTGTGGTTACCTCTATCATTTCTTTCATAACAACTCTAGAGAAATTTTGGAGTGATAACATATTTGCGACCATACTAGGGACCAGTCCTCAGTTTAATAAAACTTTAAGGAAATCTTAAATCTTATCGTTTGCACCTTAAGGTCATTTTAGAGTTGTTGAAAAAGTTTCATTAAAAAATAAAAAATTAAAATTCTCGCAGCCAAAAGGACACGCTACACCAGGGAAAATCTAGTTCCAAACCCTGGTACAATAGTTGATGACCTTGACAGAATTTTAAGAAAACCGAAAAAGGTAGAAACTCAAGGAAGTAGTAGTCAGTTAATTAAAGAAAATTCACTCCCCAAAGAATTATCAAGTTTAGAGGATATTGAGTTTGATTTATCATTTGAGCTTTCTTTGTTTAGAGCCAAATCAGAAAATTCAATTCATGAACCTGTAATAGACCCTAATTTTATTCAATTCATTGACTCAAAGAAGGTTCCTATACATACAGATTTAGATCAACATGTTTTGGATACTTTTGACAAACTAGAAGCTTTAACTTCACCTTGATAAGACATATAGATGAAGCTTATCTTCAACAATCAGTTGAGTTAGCTGCCTTAACTGCTGCTAATCCTGAAATTTCTATAGAGTCTTCAAAAACTATAAATACAGCTTCCTTTACTACCACCTCATCTTTAATATCCTGTTATAGCTCCAAATCTCACCATTATGGTTTGTGATGCTGCACTCATGGCCTAGGGCAACCCTTCCTTCCAGACCTGGTCCAAAATCTAAAAAACAATGTTTTATTCCCTGTACGTGACATTTCCTTGAGTTAAATGCTTGTATGGTTCATATATACCCAACCCGCGTATATGTATTAAAACACTTAAAAAAATATAAAACTCCTTTTTTTCGGGCGGAGATCGCGGGTTTTACCTGCTGATCACCTGTTAGTGCCCGTGGCCTCAACTGTCCCCAACCAATTCCTAACTAAAAAACTACTTTGGAATTGGTATAAAAAGACACCAAAGGGAAGGCCTAAGGGAGAAGAGAAGAGAGAGAAAGGTTATTATACTGAGATTTCCCCCTGATCAGGTCTGAACACCCTTGTGCCTTCTGCACTTCCCCCATTTGTACAGGAAACCCTTGTTTCCTTGTGATTTGATGTTCATCCCTTAGTTATGACATCTTGGAGTGAGTATTGGAAGGAGACCTACTAGAGGCTTGAGGCGGGACGGATCCAGAAGGAGGCTAAGCTTTGAGCCTGCAGAAGTTGTTAAGGTGATATTGCTCTTTTTTGTACTGTTCTATTTGTCTAATAAAGAAACACGTCTTGTTCCCGATATGCTTCTTTCTTTATGTTAATGATGTTCATGTTTGAATTTCATGTATGAATGGATGTCTAAAAGTTTATAACTAACTCCTTTCTTGTATAACATAAAGATGATTTTCATATAAATCTTTGTCCCTATACTGCTGCATTTTTTGGAATTGTTGGTTTTGCAGGGCAAAGGAGCGGAAGTGACGCGAAGAAGGGTTTGCACCCTTAAGGAACTACCTGAACATAGGACCTGAGGTACGTCCTTCTTACTTTAGAAATATCTTTTTCTAGCATAATGGCTGTGTGTGTGCATGTTTCTTAATTTAGACAACTTTCAGTCTGCTAGGGTTCCACCCAAGAGCCTTAGGGGATAAAATCCCTCAACAGAACTAGCGATTCCACTGGGGAACAACACTCTTGTTGTTCCTAGTTGGGCATTTGTCAAGCCTATCAGGGCTCATTTGCTTGCTAGTTTATTGTTATTGTCTGGTCTGTTTCTGACTTCTGAGTTTTACCAGTTTCTTGAGTCTCTTTTTTATTTTTCCTGAAATATTATATACACGTTGTTTTGTTTAGTTACAGAGGCATATAAACGCTTGTTGTCTGAAGTAAACCCGCGTATACGCATGTTTCCTCAGAAACAGTCGCATATAGATGCAGCCTGCACTAAGCATAGTCGTGTATACCTGGCAACTTTCAGGATTTATAAATCTTTTTGTATCTGGAGTGTGTCTGGTGCTTTCAGTCAGTTTTGAACAGTCATCTTTGTCAGTATCAGTTCTCTGATTTACAGCGAGCATCCTTACTCTGATTCCTCTCTAATTATAAGGAGTTTTGGTCTTGTTTTATGTTTGCAAGTGTCATCATCTTTTTGTTAAAAACATGCAAGATTTCATGATTGGAATCTTGGCTGCTTTGAGTGATCAAAGCAGAAAGATTGTTATCAATCTTTGTGTTCAACTTTGTTTCTTGGTGACCTTTGGTTTTCTTAACGAAATCGATTTTTATGACCATTTACTTCTTTGTTTCATCAAAGTTGTCATTTTGATACTTTCTTCAAACCGTCTTTTTGATCTTTTTTGGTCTTTGTTACCAAAGCTTTCCTTGCTGCCTTCGATTGTCAAAAAGCCTTTTTGAGCACACTTGTTTTTTGTTGAGTTTTCATTCTTTGTTGGGTGTCAACTTGAAAAAAGTGTTTCTTGCTTGTTTCAATCGTGAAGTGTCAGTTTTTGTTGAGAGCATTTTCAAAAAGACCTTTTCGTTGCTACTTTCAAGTGAACTTTTTGAAAAGTTTTAGTTTTGCTTTCTTGAATTTGCATTTCATTTAGTTTCCTTTTGCTGAATGAAAGTGTTTTTTGTTGTCTTGAGTTTTTCTTTTAGTATTTAGACGAATTGTAGTCTTAGATTCCATCTAAATATCGTAAGTGGCAAAAAGAAAATTTGATAAACAAAAACAACTTTTATTTCTTGTTAGAGTAGTTTTCAATCTTGCATCAAGCATTTGGTCTTGCATTAGGATAGATTTGCATCTCTTTTGGCATAAAATAGATTTGTTAACTTTTGGGTGTGAAGTGTGAATGAATAGAAAAGAAAAGAAAAGTTTGTTTCAT
The DNA here is from genome assembly GCA_000404065.3 of Pinus taeda. Lineage (NCBI taxonomy): Eukaryota > Viridiplantae > Streptophyta > Pinopsida > Pinales > Pinaceae > Pinus > Pinus taeda. The sequence continues at coordinate 11,772 of APFE031686606.1, forward strand.
TAGAAGTTTCCTTCTGAACCCTGTAGAAGATTACTTTTCATCGAAAAACAATGACAAAGTGCATACGCATATAGTTAAGTTTTCTTAATCTTTTTTGCATTGAAAAAACACACCACTAGTTTCACTTCCATCATCCTTTGACTTAAAGAACAACCCTTAAAACCAAGCGCTAATTAAAATCAACTAGAACTTTTTCTCTTAAGTTAAATACATAAACAAGTTTTAGGGTTTTAGGGCCTTGGAATAGGCGAGTGCAGAGTTAACTCTCCAAGGCCATATTAAACGTCAAAACATAGGAGTCTGATTAAAGAGATAAAATCCAATAGCGTTAGGAAGACCAGGAAAGCTCCATATCTCGGAGTTAAGCACGAGGGTCTGTGAAGACAGGGAAGAGAGATACCCCCTCTCCTACTTGTCTGAACTTACCTCAAGATTGTTCCGCCTGGCTTATGCAACGAGTTGGTGTCCTTATTTGCCACTCCTCGGAAACTACATAGGTGGCTGCGGAGGGGAATCCCGCGGCACCTGAGGTCGACGTTGTATCACTCTCAACAGCACTACTGGAGGGCACCCTTGTGAAGCTTGGGGGCTTGCACCAGCGCAAACTGTTATTAGGAGGTTAGCGTAACTTCCTCTAATACCTTTGCTGATAGGCCTGGGCCCTCATCATCCCAGACTATCATTGGAAGGCCCTTTATTTTCCACTTTCTTGTATTTTGGTGTCCGGTCCTAATCACCCGGAGTGGAAATACTTGGAATTTCTTTTGATTGGTTGTATCTTTAGGGAATTTTTAGTGGGTGCTCTGTGCTCTTAGTCGGCGTAGCTTTAAATTTTTTGAGTCTTTAGTTAGATTTTAAACAAAGAATTCAAAGTGGCTGACTGATCTCCCAGACGGTCTCAAAGACTTTGTGGTCTCTCGCCACCAAGTGTAGAGCCTTCTCTGAGAAGGCGTAGAGGTAATAATATCGGTGGGTTTCGTCCCACTCCAATTGACGCATCGGGGATTGATCCTCCCCTCGGGGGCAATAGTATAGAAGTAAGGCCTGGTACTTCCGTAGAACAAGAAAGGAACCCACCAGTTCCTTCTCAAGTTCCTTTACAAATGGAAGATAGTATTGAGGTAGAAGAACTTTCAGAGACGTTAGGGGCTCTGAATTCTCCTCTACCATCAAGTTATCCACACATATTGCAATACGTTGGAACTCCGTCGCAAAGACCGGCAAGTCCAGGTTACGCTACGAACTTACCTTTGATGACTACTACGGGGAGCATGGCTTCTACTAGTGCTACGACTGCACAAACTCCTATATCTGTGCAAGGAGGTGGAACTATTTCCATCCCCTCTGTCTCTTTATTCGGATCTACTACTAGCACATCTGTTGTTGGGTCTACTTCCATTCCATCTTATAGTGGAAGTTCCCAAACAAATGCTTTCGGTTCTGGGTACTTCCCATTTGGCACCCAATCATCGAGCATTCTTTCAGTTCCGTTCGAGGCTGCCACATCCATGATGACTGCATCAGCTTAGATCCAAGGTTTTCCATTTGGAAGTGGTCATATACCACATTCCAACCCTACGGTAGTATCTATGCCTTTTTCTTCAGTAGGACAAAGCAACAATCCTTTCCAAGGTTGGAATAACCCTAGGCTTAGTAGTGCTGGAACTGGGAATCCATTCCATGGCCAATATGGGAATAGGATGTATACCACGGTCAGTTCATTCCAAAGCATTCCTCCCCTAGCTTCGGCTTGGAATCCATATCAGGGGTTGTCAAATCCTTACAATCCTTTTGGAGGACACTTTGCAGGGTATAGTGGATATAGGGCCGGAGTTGGTCAAACTCTGAGATTTGCTGGGTCACAAGGTCTCCCTTTTGGCTCAGCGGGTTCTGCAGGATACTTCGGGCATCCTGGTGCCTCCCAAAATCCAGGCCAATCTTTTCAGAGCTTCGGGACCGCCACCCAATCAGGGTGGAATCCCCAAGCCCCGCCTAGACTTCCGTTTCTGGCAACGTTAAACTTGCCAGACCTCACTAAGTTAACTAATGACCTAATGAATTATAATCCATCCTAGCCTCCAGTCCTGACTAAACTCCCTTTGGATATTCCAAAATTCGAAGGGAAAAGTGGTGAGGATCCGTGCGACCACGTAACCACGTTCCACTTATGGTGCTCATCGAACTCCCTAATCGACGACTCGATTAGGTTGACATTATTTCAATGCACCTTAACTGGCAACGTGGCTAAGTGGTATATAGAGTTGCCTGGGGGTAGCTTTTCATCATTCGCCGACTTAGCTAACATTTTCTTGAACCATTTTCAGTTGCCCGTCCGGTATGATGCCTGAACTGAACTGCTGGCTACTTTTCGTCAGGATAAGGCAACTCACATTTCTGATCACATCCAGCAATGGAGACAGAGAAAGAGGCTCATTAAAGTCGAAATACCTCCGGAGTACCATCTCGAGTGGTTCTTGAAGTCTTTAGTACCTGAGATCTCCAAGGATGTCTCCATGTCAGGGGTCTACTCCGAGGAGCAAGCCATTTTTAGGGCCCAGCAATTAGAACTGATCTATTCTTAGTCTGGGATCCTACAAAAGTACTTGTGAGATGCTCCTGTATCTAAGGTTGATGTAGCTAAGCCGAAGCCAGGTCCCCACGCAGATGGCATTGTTGGGTCAGTAGACACAAATACGGTGAAATTGTTGAATCAATTGCAGCAGTTGTCTTTACAAACTGCTTCTAACAACCAAGTCACATCGTATAATCCTTCCGCTTCCCAAACTTCGTCAATTAATGCCGTCCAATCATATCATCCCAAAGGAAGTCAAAATTCCAATGGGAATTAGAAAGTACGAGGCAAGAAAAAGAACCAGGATGGGAAGCCTGATGCAAACAAATCCGGCAATAATGCTGGTGCGGGTAGAAATGAGTGGAAAAAGAAAGTTAAGTTTCGATGCAAGTTATGTGGTGGAGACCATATAACTCATATTTACCCTAAGATTGAAGACGCTCAGTGCTTGTTAGGGCAGCAAGGGACTTCTAGTTCCCAATCTTTGTTAACTAACCCTTTTCCCCAAGGGCAGTAACTTCTTGCTGGCGCAAGTTCAAACCCTGGAACCTCCGCAGGGGGCAACCAGGAAGGGGAAAAATATTTGAATGTTTTCATGATGGGTTCTAACGTCCATGTGGCTACTCGGTCACGTGATTACGGTGAAGCCGAAACTTCCAAGGATAAGGCTGTTCCCGGAAATACTGACCTTCATATCGAGCGACCCCCTGTTGAGACTATACCACAGATGATGAAAGGTTCTGCTAAACGCGCGACGATTAATCTTGATGCTAGGGCCGCCCAAAATTACTCCATTGTGGAGGATCTGGCCCAGAGTCCGTGCGCTATGTCTGCTTTAGAGGTTCTCCAGTCGTGTCCGGCTCAGAGAAGTGCTTTACTTTCCATAATTGGGGCAGTAGATCCAGCTAATTCTTTAGTGCTCACTTTTGACATGTTAAATGTCAAAAAGCGACTCCCTCATTATATGGCTTTTCAAGTAAAGTCTACATACCGGAAAATCAATATTTTTCGAACCGTTATTGATGAGGGGGCTTCCACGTGCGTTATGTCGATGTCATGTTGGAAGACTATCAGATCACCTTCGGTCGTTCCTTCACCTACCATCTTGACTAGATTCGATGGACATTCTCATAAGATGCATGGGATTATCCCGGCCTTTCCTATATGTGCTAGGGGGAAGGTCGTTAATATTGAAGTGGAAGTCATCGATGCTAACCTAGATTATAATCTCCTCCTAGGAAGGAACTGGGTATACGAAATGGACGCCGTTGTTTTGACCTTTTTTCGTGTTATTTGCTTTCCTCATGAGGGGAAAATCATAAAGATGGATCCATTAGACTATTCTCCAGTTGATCCTCAAGCAACTTCCGACTCCATTGTTCCCTTAGTGGATAACCCTCGTCTGCCTACTGAGAATCTAGGAGTGGGGATGTATTCCTCGTTTATGGGTACCTTTGAGTTTCCCTCTCCTATAGCAAAAACCAATGCTATTTCATCATCTAGGGAGTTTTCTCGAGATGGGATCTTTCGAACTCATTATTTTTCGGACCCCTAGACTTTGCCTTCACCTACGACCACATTAGTTGAAGGACAAGAGAATGGAATGGCATTCGCTATATCTGCAGCTGAGCTTAGATATCAGTCTATCGTGAACTCTGCAGAAGACCATTCTAATCCTCTTTTCTAAGAGGAGTTAGATGGTGATGTGGCCCCCGCTTGGAGCCTTGACTCCACCTCTTCTTTGGACTGCTTGGATTCAGTTTTACCATAGATCAACCCTGGGAATATTTACACCATCGTTCATACTTTCTTCCTCCATAACAAGAGGTAGAGTCTAGATCCTCCGAGCTCAGTTCTAGTGCTGTTTGTATGGTGTTAAACCCTTTGGCTCCAGCACACGTTCGTGCCGAAGGTAATATGTCGGTAATTTCAAAAACAATGCCTATAAACATCTCTAGGGACCCTAACATAATAGAGAATCTCTTCATCGGAATTGAGTGTTCCCCTGAAGAAATTCAAATATACACTGACTTATTTAAAGAGTTTCGAGATGTATTTGCTTGGTATTTTGAGGAAATGCCTGGCATTGATCCATCTATAGTTCAGCATGAGATCAAGACGTACGAAAACGCTAAACATGTCCATCAGAGGCTTCGGCCGGTCAACCCTAGGAAAGCAGCAGCTATCAAAGCGGAAGTGGAGAAGCTGCTAAAAGCGGGTTTTATATACCCTGTTCCTCTTACTGATTGGGTTTCTAACCCAGTCCCCGTAGATAAAAAGCAAGGAACAATCCGAGTATACATTGATTTCAAGGACCTAAACAAGGCTTGTCCTAAGGACAATTCCCCTACGCCATTTATTGATCAGATTATCGACGAGTGTGTGAGTAATGAGATTTTTTCCTTCATGGATGGATTCTCTGGTTATAAACAAATTTCTATCCATCCTGAAGACCAACATAAGACGACCTTCATATGTCCCTGGGGTACCTTCGCATATAGAAAGATGCCTTTTGGTCTTCAAAATGTTGGAGCTACCTTTCAGCGGGCCATGTCTTATGCTTTCCACGACATTAAGAATATCATCGAAGAATACTTAGATGATCTCGCTGCTCGTTCTCGGAAGAGGACTGATCATCCTAGTCACCTTCGAATGGTTTTTGAACGATGTCGTTTTTATAAAATCCGGTTGAATCCCAACAAGTGCATTTTCACGATTACATCTGGTCAGTTGTTAGGGTTCATCGTGTCGAACGAAGGGATTCAGGTAGATCTCTTCAAGGTTGAGGCAATAGTTCGGTTGCCTCCCCCGTCTTCAATTCGTCAACTTCAGAGTCTTCAGGGGAAGGCTAATTTCTTACGGTGCTTTATGGCAAATTATACCGAGATCACTAAAGGGTTCATGTAGTTGTTACGTAAAGGAGTTCCATTTGTATGGGATGACTTTGCGCAACGATCGTTTGATGCTTTGAAAAAAGAATTAGTCTCTACCCCGCTTTTGAGTCCATCGGATTATGGCAGGGACTTCCTTTTATATCTTGCGGTAGCAGAATCAACCATTGGTATGGTTCTAGTTCAGGAGGACGATGCTCTCACTGAGCACGTGATTTATTATTTGAGCCAAGGCTTAATAGGCCCTGAACTTCGCTATTCCCCGGTAGAGAAATTAGCCTTGGCAGCTATTCATGATGTCCAGCGGCTCCGTCATTACATCTTGCTACGCAAAACTTTTGTCTTAGCGGCAACCAATCCATTCCAATTTGTCCTTAGTAGGCGAGTGATTGGGGGCAAATATAACAGATGGATAGTCATTTTTCAAGAATTCGATCTCGAATTCTTGTCAGCTAAGTCTAAGAAATCCATGGTTTTTGCGGAGTTAATTTCTGAGCTGCCTTGTGGAGAGGACACGTTTTATGAGGAAATTTTCCCTGACGAACATTTATTCCTCATCTCTTCACTCGACCGTTGGTATGGAGATATCATTGTATATCTCCAGACTTCGAAGTTTCCCTCTACTTTTTCCAAGGATGAACGTCGTAAATTACGTCACCTGGCTAAGAACTATGTTATCATTGGTGATACCTTATACCGACGAGGGGTTGATTCAATCCTTTGGCGCTGTTTGACCTTGGAAGAAGTAGAGTATGTGCTTAATGATTGCCACAGTGGAGCTTGTGGTGGTCATTTATCAGGGCTTGCTACAGCCCAGCGCATCTTACGTGCTGGCTATTTTTGGCCTTCACTTTTTAAAGACTATGTGGAATCAGTCAAACGTTGCCACCCTTGTCAAATATTTACTCGAAAGATGCGTGCACATCCAGCTCCTCTTTTTCCCGTCGTCACGGTCGATCCTTTTACTAAGTGGGGTATTGATTTTACAACTTGTAATCTGCCTTCAGCAGCGAATCACAAGTATATTATAGTGGCAGTAGACTAATTTATGAAGTGGGCCGAAGCCATGCCCACTTATAAAAACGATAGTGAAACGGCAGCTTTGTTTCTCTTCAATCAGGTTATCTCAAGGTTCGGTGTCCCGAGAGAGATTGTCACTGATCATGGCAGTCACTTTCAGAATCAACTTATGTCCGAATTGGCCTCTAAATTAGGTTTCTGTCAAGAGCATGCATCCCCCTATTATCCTCAAGGCAATGGACAGGTCGAGGCAGTCAGTAAAACTCTTAAGATGATACTCCAACGGAAAATCGATAAAAATCGGTCCAATTGGCAAGTTATGTTGTATTCGGCTCTTTGGGCATACCGGACCTCCGTAAAGACTGCTACTGGTTTTACTCCTTTCTAATTAGTTTACGGGATGGAATCTATCTTTCCGATCGAATGTGAAATTTCATCTCTCAAATTAGCTGTAGAGCTCCTCCCAGAGACTTCGAGTCTCGAAGAGTGCCTTCTTCACTTGGAACATCTCGATGAGCAGCGTCGAGATGCCACCATGATGAATGAAGGCCATAAGAAAAGGGTAAAAACGCAGTATGATAAATCTGTCCGTCCTCGAGTCTTTTCTGAAGGCGACCTTGTCTTGGTCTACAACCAAGATAAATACGCCTTGGGGGCAGGAAAGTTTAAGCCCATGTGGTACGATCCTTTCATTATTAAACAAGTTTTAGAAAAAGGGTCGTATGAGTTAGTCGACTTTGAAGGAAACAAGCTGGCAGAGCCCCGAAGTGGGCTCTACCTAAAGAAGTACTTTGCTTAAGTAGAAATTAGGCAATGGCTTCTTTGTATATTATGTATAGTTGTACATATATTATCGAGAGCTTCGTGATGTCAACACTTTTTGGTCTGCTGTTGCAGGTGTTGATGGATGACTTGGTCTATTTTGGGTTCGCCGATGGTGCTAGTCGTCACACTCGGAATCTCGCTTCCGCAGCTTGGGTACTTTATTATCCAACTGGTCAATTGATGGTATCAAGAGGCATATGCATTGGTCCTGCTTCGAATAATATGGCTGAGTATACTGCCGTTATTAATTTACTATCTGAGGCAATCTCTTATAGGATCGACTCATTAGTGGTGTATCTCGATTCTCAATTGATAGTGTCTCAATTAAATAACATTTAGCGGGTAAGGGATCCATGTTTATATCACCAGTATTTAAGAGTGAGGTTGTTGCAAAGATCATTTGTTTATATTAATTATTTGCACATTCCAAGATCTCATAATTGGTTAGCTGATTCTATCGCTAATCAAGCATTAGACTGACATATCAATCATTCATCATAAAATCAAAGCATAAAAAAGTCGAACTGTATATGTATATATATCATCATAAAAGTGTCTCAAGTGTACATATGTCCTCCAAAAATATACAAAATTGGGACTCAAATGCCCATAATCATATCCGGCATATCTAATGCCTCGGCTCAAGATGAGCGGCCAAGTAGGTCACTATAGCATTGGCCACACGCCGAAAAGTGCGAACCCAGTCACGTGGCATCCCAACCACATGATGCTGCATATCCTCCGGAAGGTCCTTTATAGCATCCACCGGTACTCGACAGCTCATTCTAGTCAAGTGTCGTCGGATGTTGTGTAAAGTCCTCTCCGTCTCAGCAGCCATCTCTTCGGCTCCTCGGCCGCGTTGTTTGTGCCGCGGGAGTCCATCTGGCCGCACTGGCCCAATATCTGGATCATGATCATCATATTAGTCATTTGAATCTCATTAAAAATATATATATATATTTTCAAATTGCATCATTATATTTGAAAAATCCAAAAAAAATCATAAAATCAAAAAAAAAAATCCTTACCGATCTCGCCCCATGCTGCATCTGGCGGTAATTCTAGGTTTGGATTTCCTCGGAAGTCCAGCCCAGAATAGGGGTAGTCTTCGACGGCGATGATCTGTTGATCCCACCAGGTGAAGAAATCATCATCGAAGGCAGTCCTAGGAACCTCCCCACCCCCCAGACGTTTCATCAGATTAGCCCACCAACCCATACGTGGATCGCGTGGGGTGTTGATGGAAACTGCTACCCTGGGTCGGAGTGCGGGAATCCTCTCGAAGAAGAAGGTGCAAAGAATAATCCCATAACCAAAGTTTTTGGTTTGTCCCCTCTCAATGGAAGTGAGTTGGCTCTTCATGCTGGCCAGAAGAGGAGTACACCAGTCAAACACTGTGTTGAGACAATCCACTGCCACACTCATGTTGAGCCGTGACGCCTGATGCAGTGATGATGATCCATTCACCCGAGTTATGGTGAACAGGATAATCCGTAATGATAAACTCTCCACATGTGCAATGGAGATCTGACTCCCAACTTTCTTGGGATGTCCTGGGCAGTATATCTGTACATAGTCCTCTATAGTGAGGCTACTCTGCGTCCTGCCCTGGGACTGTACTACCTCTCCCCTTTGGGAAAGGCCCATGATAAAATATATGTCCTCCACTTCCACTCTGAGTGGCATCTGATCTACCATAAAATCTTCCTCATCGACATCCTAATATCCAATGAGCAATTGAAGCAGTCGCACATTGGCTTTCATGTTCGGCAGCTTGAAGAATTTGAGCAAGCCGCATCCTTGTAAAGCATCTAAGGCTTGAGGATCGTTCATAACCTCATTATCAACTGCTGCATGTTCCCTTTCACGCCATGTGATTGGCATCCTGAAAAGAATTTGAGGTTTCATCCGTTAGTTTTCATTTAAATTAGCTCGCGGCGTATACGCGGGTTACTGTATACACAGTCGCGTATAGGGCCCGCGTGTACGCGGGTTTCATATTACTAACCCGCGTATATGCCGCAGCGAAATTTTATTCAATAGTTTAATGGTGAAACATCAATCAAAAACCTTAAAATTAATCACAATGCATTGCAACCTAAGTGTAAGGGTTACTTGGAAGATTTTGTGGAATTTGAACGGTCGAAATCGACGTACGAAGAATTTGCTCCTTTTGCTCCAAATATTTGCTCTCCAAGTCAACCAATAACAATGGTGAGTCCAAAATCCTATTTATAAGTTTTGAAAATGCAAAAAATTTTCAAATTTTCCTTTTGATTGGTTTCATGTGCCTTTTAACTTGGGAGCTTCGAGTGTCGAGATTGGTTTGCTTTTCAGGACATTTTGGACATTTTTCGACCTTTTCGAGATGGTTCCATGACTGCTGACCCGTCATGGCAGGTATCATTTTTTCACTGGCATATAGGTTAGGGACATCACTTTTCCGTTGCATTATGCATACTAGCCTCCATTAGTCGATACATCTGCCATAGGGTCGATCCCATCGTGTTATGGTTCGTAAGCCATCTTCACTCGCCGATTTTTTTAAA
>APFE031686608.1:0-47383 GCA_000404065.3 Pinus taeda
AGGCGAGGGGCATGTTGGGTCCCTATAATACTAGTGATTACCCCATTACTATTGTAGTTATACCCCTTATTATTATTGGTGTGCCCCTATTGCCCCCATATTTTTATTACTGTGCCCCATAGAATCCCTCTATTTTTATTTTTGTGGTTTTATATTATTATTGTTAGGTCGGCTGGTTTATATTGTGATTCCTTAGACTCCTATATATAGAAAGGAGGTTTTGTCATTTGAATCATCCAAGAATTGTTCATTTATGTAATGTAAAGGAGGTTTCCCTCCCGAAGAAGCTGAATTCTAAGGCGTTGATCTATCTTTTCTATCTTTTCCTGAGTTGGTTTCATAACTTGTTGATAACTTGTTGAGTTGGTTTCATAACTTGTTGAGCTGGTTTCATAACTTGTTTCATATCTCCAAACAGTAACATAAAATCATATCATATCTATGTGAAAACACCATAGTCATCATCTATGATCATAGCATCATCATCAAGAACTGCATGAATTTTCCTCAAGAACCCTCAATATATCAACCATGTATCATCACTAGGGAACATCCCACATATGATAATCATCAACCATGATAATCAAAGTATGTGAATATCAAACCTATCATCATAATGTAAGAAGGCATCATCATTATGTGACTAAGTAAGCCATGTCTCCGAATATCCATGTCTTCATGAGACCTGAAATAACACCATTCTCTCGGCCTACCAACAATATTTATCAATATGCAACTTATGTAATCATCCATGTATCCAGTATAATGTATATACATCTAAGAGATAGCAATATGTATCTGGAAAACCATGAGATCATAGTAATTTGTCAAGATTTCTTGATACCATCAACAACAACAATCCTCAACCATGTGAGAGCCAAGAACTATAGGAATCTTGCATCATAACTATACCATATGAACTTTACGCATATTTGAAGGCATGATAATAGTAGCATAAAAGAAATGAGTGGCTCATCATGAAAAAATGAAGTTGTGTACTCAATCTTTGTACTTCTCCTTTTCCTCATGAAGATCACCATGTAAGCAACATATGTGTATTGTATACATCATCAAAAATTCATCCACAATCATCCATAAATCTTATCTGAAGAACAACTATGTAACCCCAAGCAATACAAGTATCATCTGAGATTTCATTAGAGGCAACTCATAACCACAACATAGCATGATGTATCATTTACACTTTAGCTGCATAAGCATCATCACCATTGATAAGAATCATTAGGTACCAAAGACTTCTAAACATAATGCCAACAATGCAATATTAGAAGCATAACATATTCTCCCCCTGAGCCTATGCCACCTATTCACTATCAGATCTAATCATTGCATATATCAGTACGAAATATCAAGGCATCATCATCAATCAGATATACATCAATTTATCAACAACTTATGAGGATCAAAAACACTTCTAAATAACATCCACAGACTGTAGTCATCAATCATTAAGACATAAAATATAATTGATAATTGTTTGAACCATATCAAATCATTTTTCAGAGTATGTCCCACTACTTCTTCATCAAACCAACGTATACGTGATTGTGTAGCTTTGAACTTGCATATGTATGCAGCTTGTCTTCATGCTAACCGCGTATGAGAATTACAACATCGAAATTTCATAGTCTTGGTTTCTCCTGAGTCTGTTCTATCTGTATACTGAGCTAAGCCACATATTTGTGGTTGTACTTCCTTCTTCTTCCATACCTTGGAGTGTGATGATGTTTGCTCCTTTTGGTATGTTGGCCAAATTTTTATCGTGCATACTTTTGCTATATGCCCAAACTCGTTACAAGCATAACATCTTATATATTTCATATTCTCTCTATAGCAGTTAATGGCTTTGCGACCAAACATATTGCAGGAAAAAAATATCCATTAGATTACTTGGAAGTTGATGATCTTCCTGTGTGATGGTTATTAGCTTGAATCATTCTACTTCTACATCTCGCTGCAACATGTCCAAAATTATGACATACAAAACATTCAACATTGTTCATTAGAGGAAAGAACCTATTATTACTTCCATAGTTAGGAGTAATGATTTTCTTTGAAGTCTTTCTTTCCTTGGCTGTTCATGGGGTTGACCTCTTATCTCCTTGTTGAGAATTTCAGATTTTGCATTAGAGTTTCTTGCTTTAGTTTGTGATCTAGATTCACCTTTAATAGTTTCATGAAAACCAAGACCAAATTTGATGTCAGGAGACCTTCGACTACTAAGAATATCATCCAAAAATCTTAGCACTATATTGAAATTCTAAAATTTTATCCTTGTCTTCTAATTTACCTTCTAGGATATTTACCTCAACCTGATATTGCTCTTCCTTTTTAAGATACTTCTTCTTCATAAAATCTTCAGATTTTATTCCTTCTTCCACTTGTTGCCTTAATTCGAGAACTTCATTTTCTTGTTCTTCAAATGCTTGGAGTAGTTCTTCATTCTGCTTATTTGAATTTTTGAGATCTTCTTTTAGGGAAATGACCATAGCTTCAAGACCTTCAGAGTAGATGGTTTTTTCGATAAGCTCCTTGGTTGTTGTGTCCTTTTCAATCACTTCATTTCTCAATGATGTCACTTCATCCTGTAGCCTTTGACTTTGATCTTCCTTTTCTTTATACTGCTTCTTTATTTTGTTTCCTTCCTCCAACTAGGCTTTTATCTTGGTAAGTTCTTATTTGTAGGCACATTCCCTTTTATCAATTAGATCCTTTTGATCTCTAATTGTGCCTGTGAGATTTTTAAATTATTCCTCTATTTGATTTCTTTATCTTTCACCCATAAGAGAAAATTCAGTTGTTTCATCATCACTTTCATTATCTTTAAATGAATAGATAAATGTATCAACAGAGGACAACAAATTTGTACCTGATAGTTCTTTTTCTTGTTCATCTTCATTTTGAGGTGATTCTGAATCTGAAGCGTTGCTTCTACATAAAGGCCAATTGTCTCTCCTGCTATCACAGTTCCTTTGAGATGTCTTCTTCCTTTGAGGTGTTTTCTTCTTTTGTTTCTTTCCCATTGTTAATATGGATCTCCTTCAAATGATCAAGCTTCTGCCAAAGGACCTACTCTGATTCCAATTTTTGGAAATAATATTGAGACGGGGGGTGAATCAACATTTACAAAGCAATAACTTTTCCATTTCCATAATCAGATTTATATACATTGCTTTAGTGAAGGGAACTTGTGTGTGCACGAAACTGTTCATAAGGAAACTAGCATATATCCAATGAACTTATGATTCAGTTAATTCATCATATGTTGATCTTTAATGAGTGAATCCATACTTTAGTAACCATGTGTAGTAATAAAGGAATAAACCATCACACATAAGAAACACACATCAACAACAAGATTTAAGGTGGAAACCCAATGTGGGTGAAAACCACCTACTACTATCGTCTCTATCTTCTTTTAATAATAAAAAAATTTCTTTACAATATTCTATTGGTGCATACTCATACCAGTATGTAGGCACCCACCTACAAAAGGCTACAACCTTCTCTCGTTCTCTAGCTTCTTTTAGAAGGGAGCTACAACTCCCTATTTCTTGTACTAGCCGATATATTTACTACTACGTAGGCTCTGACCTACAAAAGGATACAACCTTCACTCATTCTCTAGTTGCTACTGGAAGGGATTTCCAACCCCCTGATTAAATCAACAACCACTAATGCATGAAGGTTCGACTTTCTCACTAAAGGCCCCAACCCTCAGTATCCTCCAAGGACCACGTTTCATAAGTTTTTAGAGTGGATGCTCCTGGTAAACAACAATACACATGAAAGCCTCATTTCATCAAATTTTCATACTAGACCCATTAGTAACATTGAAGCTCAAAATTAATCACTACTATAATACAACCATCAAATACATCTGCATCAACAAATCACTAAAACTCAATCAATCTCTCATGAAACCAATCATCAATCTCTGAATCAACCATAACTGAATCAATCAATCACTGAAACCTCTGACATACTGAATCAAACAATCACTGGACCTTTGACATAAATGAATCAACTATTCATTCAAACTTAATCAAATTCAACTAATCAACTTGAATAGACAGATCATTGTAACCAGTACAATGATGTGAACCTAGAACACTGCATCATCAACCAGAACTAACTGTAACCTCAAAAGGCATGTTTCAGAATGTATATGCTTCTTTAATGAAGCAAACCTACAAGTATACGCTACTTCCTTTTGCCCAACCTGCATATACCTCTAAAGATACTAAATCATAAAACCTCTGAAGCACAAACTACACTAATCAGTGACATTCTGAATATATACTATCATATTGCAGAGTTATAGATAGATAGCAACAAGGATCACCCTTATTTCTCAATCAATTAATCAATGAGATAGATCAATAGCACTAATATGTTAGATCAGTCATTCTTGAACATCAAGGTTTTCTTTTGCATGTGCTACTTGGAAGAGCCGAACCAATGTGTATATGCACCTTCAAAAAAGTGAGGCAATGTATAGATCTGCATGTTAGCCTCCTGCTATAGCAGGTTACTCATCTTTCATGATTGACAGTTTTACATGCCAAATATGTCATTCTTTGCATGCTGCAATGTTCCATATTTGCTACAGAAGTCAAAGAAGGATGCCATGAGAATGTGCCAGTTCAAGTGCCACTGTTGTGTTCCAATTTTGATGTACTATTCCATTTTTGAAGAATTTTCAGTTAAAGGGAGGTCCAAACAGTTTAATCTTGGTCTCCCTAGGTTTAAATTTCCTATTTTAGAATATAGAGAATCACCATCTGTCCAAAGAGGTTAATCTTGGCAGATTCCTAGATAGGTAGAGAAGCAAGGGTGCTCAACAACCTAATTTGAGACCTAGATGAAATAAGTGTAGATTTAGATAGGAAGACAATAAAAGAAAATTTTGAAAAGCCGGGTCTGCAAGTCTAAGTGCACCCAAACCAAAAAGAAGAAAAAATGTTAGGTAAGTAGGCTGGGTAGGTAGTTTTGAGGTTGCAGAATGTTGATTTGTGATCAATTTCATGTTTTCAAGTGTCATATCTGTTCAAGTCACAATTATCAGGTAGTTACCATTTGAAGGACTCAAGCGAGGCATGTCTAACTCCCCCTTCTTCCTCATTCCCCAAATCATTCACTAACTTCCCCAAAGAGGTCAAGATCTACTTGATATCTCTCAGTTTCATCATTTTCATATCAATTGCCTTAGTAACGATCTGCTTTGCCCAAGGAATATTCATACTTCCTTTATAAATCATTTTTCCCCTTAATATCCTAAGATTCACATACTTAGCACCTTCTCATCATGGTCATATTAACTACTAACTTTACTATATAGCTCCATATGTATCTCCCCATTCCCTACTAAAACTATGTTAATAACTCCCCTATATACTTATCCCTTCCCCCTGGTTGAAAAATAACCATAAGTATCCCTTGGGAATTACTAAGTTTTCCTGAAACATAGTAAGAACCCTCATGTTGTTTACGAAAACCCCTTCTAAATGCATTGGGACTCACTCCTATGCATGAAGCCCATGCTCCACCCTTTCTCCCAAAAACCCCACATTCGAATATCTAACCCCGCGCAAATTTAACCCCAAAAACCCACTTTTCCTAAAGCTTTCTACCCCTGCCGAATTAAAAATTAAAATTAATTGGTGCACGGGCCCCTTCCTTATCCATCTGCCACCTCGTCTTATCCGTCAGCCGTCCGACCGACAAAGCCCAAGATCTGCGATGGGCGGGTCTTTTTGTGCCCCGACATGCCGAAGGTTAGTGCCCAGGACATCGGCGGTTTTACCGTCGTACTCCCGCCACGCGTCGCCCTCCCGGCTATGGCGGAGCCCCCCATGCCAATACCGCCCAGGGGCAAAAGTGGTGTGCCACAAACCAAAAACCACCCTCCCCTTGCGTGACATAAGCACCACGTCACCCGCCAAGTTGCCGCCATCTCACCCCGTCCTGCCTGCGTCGGCCTGTCACTGTACTACCACGTCATCACCCCACCGTACTGCCACATCACCCTGCTGAAATCATCATGCTGACATCATCACCGTACAAGAGGGTCCCACTACTAATGTCATGCTGATGTCATCCACTATACCACTGACGTCATGCTAACGTCAGCAGCTGAAAAAACGCGCAAGTGCGAAATCTAAGCTTCGGAAGCCCAGAATGAAATTCTGAGGTAGTTTTCGATGCACGATTAGCGCTTAGTGCTTAGCGTTAATCGCGCATCGCTATGGGAAATGGGCCAAATTGGGGAATCTTTTGATTCCTCAGCCGTTTTTGTGCCGAAAAGAGCAGAAAGAGGCTGATTTTGCAGTTTTTAGCGTATCAGAAGAAAGAGAGAGGCCCAATTCAGGCCTTAAAGAGTATCAGAGCAAAAGTGAAGCCAAATTCATGTCAAAGAGTATCAGGATGTGACAAAGTGTATCAGTGGGGATTTTCTCAGTGCTCGAAGCAGATAAAGCATTAAAGAACCCTCCAGCAAAGTCAACAAATCAATAGATGCCATTAAAGAGCTCTCAAATCACACTTATTGCACATCAAACTCACATAAGATTAGTGGACTAAAGCTCAAAGCACATTTATTGCAAAAGCACTGTACCAAGTCACAGAGGACACTACATTAACTCTTTTTCATCCAGCTGCTTCTGGCACAACTCAATAGATATTTTATTTGCATTTAATTTCAGCACAAGTTTAGGTTTAAAAGCTTTTCCTGTAGACTTGTTGAGGTCAGCTGTAATAAATACTTTTGGATATTTTACCTATAAAGACGGCCCTGAACAATGTAATGAGGGTTGGTTTTTGTTGGTTGGATGTTTTTCTTAAGCAGAGACTCGCACTGTATATCTGATAATTTCTATAATCAAAGACTGCTTACGAGCTCAAAGAATGAATTTTTTACTATATTTAATGGTTGAAGAGTGATTGTGGAATTCTTGTGCTACTACATGACCCAATAAGTGCTTCTTACCTCTATTTTCCATTCATAAATCATTATCTAAACAGCAGAAAGAAAGATTAGCTTAGAACTTGTTTAATTGCACTCTATGCTCAATTTCTGCTGTCTCTTTATGTTTTTCATCTGTTTTAGGCATAAATATCAATTCCACATGGCTCATATTTTCCCTAATTCACCATGTATGACAGTTATCCATGGATTCTTAACTGCCCTTAGATAGAGCTCATTTTCCTTCCCTCTGTTAAGCTGATTGAGAGATTCTTAATTGCCTCTCATTCCTTACATTTCACTCCATCTATTTAGCTTGAAGGTTGTCCCATGTATAGCTACCTTGCTCCATGTTCCTCTTGTGATCAAGAAAGCATACCTGTCGTCATACTCCTTGACTCCATGCCCAATGGTTTGAAACTTATCACTCTATGCATGCCTCTCTGCCTGAAAGCATCCTCCTTCCATCCAAACACCATCCAAACATAAAAAAAACCCATTGAACCCAATAACTAGCCTAAAATCATCATCAACAAAGCTAAATCAGCAAGAGAGACCCCTCTCTGATTACAGGTGGGCTAGAGCCTACAATCCAAACATTGGTTTGTGGTTACCTCGGCCGTATCCCTTCAGGAGCTTAGGGACAACCTGAGTGAAAACATAATGGCAACTCCACTAGGGAGCTCCTCAGATAATCTCACAAAACCAGTCCAAAGCTCCGCAGAGGAAGAAACTGACCTTTAAAAGTTTATGTTTAACCTGTATTATTAGAAAAATTCCCAAAAAAACAAGTTAGAAGTTGGCTCCCAAGAAGCATTTGCGTTATACAAGATCAAATCCGGACCCAAATCCCCCAGCTGTTTTTGAAAACCCCAATATAATTCCTAAGATCCTTAGAAAAAAAGAGCAACACGAAGGTTTGACTACTTCCAGTCCTGAAATAGTTCAGCATAGCCATTTTGCAACCCCTGTTAAAGTTCTATTTCGTTCAAACCCTAGTTCCCCTTGTTCATCATCCACCTCTACAAGCATTGTTTCCACACCTCCATTCACTATGCATACCACCACTACTACTCCGATTATCCCAGTTACCCCAGTTGTTCCACTTATCCCTGTCGTTCCACTTATCCCTGTTAATATGGCTAATAGATATGCACCTTTACAGCTGCTTGCTAATCCCGGGGCTATGCCTCAGGATTACCAGACTAAAATTACTTATTTTGATGGCACAAATGCCTGCACGGCCCTTCAACATACAAAGAAAATACAGGATTACTTTGAGAGTTATGAGATTGGCGATGATAGTGTGAGAATGAAGATTTTTGTCCAAAGTTTGACCAGTGATGTCAGGACTTGGTTTAGAGCACTCCCAGCCAATTCCATAGCAGACCCTGAAGCCTTATATCAGTCATTTATCAATAGATGGGAGAAAAAGAAAGACCCCTTGCACATATTACCTGAGTATGACACTATCAAAAGAGGCCCTCAGGAGACTGTTTTGGACTACTGTGCAAGGTTCAATAATGTTGATAATGCAATACGACAGAACTTAAGACCTCCACCTAATCTTGCTTTGTACAAATTCCCCGATGGTTTTGATGTTGAAATGGCTTATCAGTTAAGGGAAAGAGCCCCTCAAAGCCTTGTAGAAATGCAAAATGTTTCTGTTACTGTGGAGGCAAACCTAATTGCCAAAAGAAATAGAGCTAGAACTGAGAGAAGAACTACCTTTAAGGAAGAACCCTCAGCCTTAGACTAAAAGTTAGATGCTATTATCAATGGCATGCATAGGCTGGGAGACAGAGTAGAAAGTGCTGAAAGGAAATCATCATGGGAAGGACAACAACCTAACACCATAAGGAACCCAAACTTCAGGAAAAATCAAACCACAAATGCTGGAAGGGCTAGTCCCGACCATGGTATTAGGCCCCCTTTCCAAGAAAACTATGCAGAGGCATCCACATCTAGTGAGCCCATGGAAGAGACTCACATGAACTTGATATATTCGAAAAATGAGCAATAAATTTTTCTCACTCAAGAAGACCAAGACTACCCTGATGTAAAACAATTTCAGACCAAGACGGGAGAGTCTTTTGATTTTAAACAAGGCTATGATTTTGTTGTATATGAGGTCCACAAGCAATATAAGCTGAGAACAAGAACTATTGATGTCCCTGCGCCTAGCAAAACAAAGGACAACAAATAGCCCAACAACACAAAAGACAGGGTTGTCATAACAAAACCAGCTGATATTGCTGTCCCAAACCCGCATCAAGTGACTGTAGAGGACATATCAGACATACAGCCTCCTATTGATCAACTTCTACCTCCTTCTTCCTCAAAAGAAAATTCGAACAACTCTCCAAAAAACCTTCCCAAAATAGAAATACCACAAAGTGTCATTCACCGTAACATAGACAATCCAAAGGAAAACACAGAGAGTATTCTTGAAAAGGAGATATCTGCTATTACTAATGCAAAGATTCCATTGGAAAAACCATTTAATTTAGAAGCAGTGATTGGAAAACCTAAGATATCCATCCCCCTCCCATAGCTTGCCAAACATGATGTATATAGGCAACAAATTCAAAGGTCACTTCAACTACCAGAGATCAGGGATGATGTAAATGTTTTAGATGATACCCCTGAGCTGTTGTTTGGTCCAGAAGTTAATGGAAAAACAACATATGGATATGTTCCACCCTTTTATGTCAGTCTGCACATACATGACAAAATCTTGCACAATGTTATGTTTGACTCAGTTGCCTCACACAATCTTATGCCAAAAGTTGTAATGGAAAAGCTAAACCTTGATGTCACAAGACCCTACAAAGATCTATACTCCTTTGACTCAAGTCAGGTCAAGTGTTTAGGCTTAATCAAAGACCTTTGTGTGTCTTTAGTCCAATTTCCCAACAATACAATCCTAATGGACGTAGTAGTTGCTAACATTCCAACAAAATATGGCATGCTCCTATCAAGATCATGGGGAGAAAAACTCCAAGGATCCTTCCAACTTGACCTCTCCTATGCCACTATTTCTATATTTGGGCAACCAAAGAGATTGTACAGAGAAACACTCATGAAGTATGTGGTGAGTAGTGAGGAGAAGCCCCAAAATTTTCCAATTTACACAATCCATTCTGATATGGATTCATTTATTCTTTTTAATGATGACAACAATCGTCCAACTAATGAGAAACCTTTAGCTTCAGAGCTAGAGACATGCATTAATGAAGAACCGGTTGCCCATGCCCATGAAATAGTCACAATAGTCAAGGCAGCCAGTAAACAAGAAGAAACTCCTCAAATAGAAATTTTAGATCTGCCTAATCATAAAATGACTGAAACTCTGGATACAAACCAAAAACAAGAAATTACATGGTATTTAGAGTTTGATGGTTCTGTCAACAAGTTAGGAGTAGGGGCAGGTGTATGGATTCACAATACACATGACAATCATGCAGAAGGCCATGCCTATAGACTAAATTTCAGATGTACCAACAACATGGCAGAGTATGAAGCTCTCCTCTTAGGCCTACAATTGCTCAGAGTTCTAGGAGATAGAAAGTGTCCATTCTAGGTGACTCCAACCTAATCATACAACAAGTGAAAGGAAACTGTGTTACCAATGACAATAGAATTAGGGCCTATAGGACTGCTGCAATAGAAATACTTAATACCTTCGCTGAATCCGAGCTTGCCAAGATTTCTAGAAACCATAACATACATGCACACAACCTAGCCACTTTTTCTAGTACATGCAAGCTTCCCTTTGAGCCAAATCACCATTTTACTGCTGAGATAAAACATAGGTCTGATGTTCCTAACAATATTAGAGATCGGCAAGTATTTGAAAATGATGCCCACATTAACAATTTCCTCACTCTTGAGGGCGAGTTTTCAAATTTAAACATTGACGTGGAGGCCATGAACAATTCCCAACAACAAACAAATGAAAATCAGCAGGTTGTAACAGCGGCAACAACAAAACAAATCCTAAACCCAACTGTTTTTGACAATACAAACATAGAACAACTGAAACAAATGCATTTAGAGGAAACAGCCAAAGCAGAGGCTGAGTTCATTGATTTAAAGAATAATTTTTTGCCTGTTGGCCTTACTCCATTAGAAGACATGTTTGATGACAATGATGTGCCCAAAAAGCCAAAAATGGAGCCTTTAGATGCTGCTATAGAAGAACAAAACATAGGGACAGCAGAAAAGCCCAGAATGATCAAATTGTCCAAAAATATGCCCCCTGATCAAAAGCCAAAGTATGTGGATTTGTTCAAAGAGTTCCAAGATGTATTTGCTTGGAGTTATGAGGACTTGAAGTCCTATGACACCTCAGTGATTCAACATACGATTCCCTTTAAACCAAATCAAAAACCATTCAAGCAGAAACTTAGAAGAATAAACCCTGTGCTTCTTCCCCTCATTGAGAAGGAAGTGAAGAGAATGTTTGAAGCAGGTATTATAGCACCCATCAGATTTTCTAAATGGGTATCCAATCTGGTTCCCACAAGGAAAAAATCAAGTGAGATCAGACTGTGTGTAGACCTGAGCAACTTAAACCAGGTCTCTTTAAAAGACCACTACCCTTTGCCTAAAATGGACCACATCCTACAAAGAGTAGTGGGTTCCTCTAGAATTTCTTTACTAGATGGATTCTCAGGTTTCAATCAAATACTTGTTCACTCAGATGACCAAGACAAGACAACCTTTACCACACCCTAGGGAACATTTAAGTATGTTAAAATGCCTTCCAGGCTAAACAATGCTGGTGCCACCTTTCAAAGGGCAATGGATATTGCATTTTCCAAGGTAATCCATGAATTCCTTGTTGTCTATTTTGATGACTTAACCCCTTTCTCCAAATCTGATTAAGAGCACCTCAAACGCTTAAGGCAGATCTTCATGACATGCAGGAAATATGGCATTTCCTTGAACCCCAAGAAGTCCTTGTTTGGCCTTGAGGAAGGTAAGTTTCTAGGCCACATCATCTCAAAAGACAGTATCAGAATTGATCCGGAAATAATTCAATCAATCCTTCAAATTCCATACCCAAGAAACATAAAAGAGTTTCAAGCATTCCTTGGAAAGATCAATTTCCTAAGGAGATTTATCGCAAATTTAGCAGAACCGATAAGACTGTTAAGTAACATGTTAAAAAAGGATTCTAAGGTAAGATGGTCTCTGGAAACCAGGTAGGCTTTTGAGAGTATCAAAGCTGCCTTGACTCGAGCGCCTGTACTCACAAGTCCACAATTTGACAAGGATTTTATCATCTTTTCCTTTGCTTCAGAGCACACGATAGCTGCTGACCTTCTGCAAAATGATGATCAAGGAAATGAAATACCAAATCATGGAAAAGCAGGCCTATGCCCTTGTCAAAGCCATCAAAGACTTCAGAGTTTATATTTTGTATTCACATGTGATTGCCTATGTCCCAAACTCTGTTGTAAAAGACATATTAACTCAAGAGGGACTAGAAGGCAAAAGAGGCAAATGGATTGCTAGTATCCTTGAATATGACATCGAGATAAAACCCACAAAGCTGATAAAGGGACAAAATTTGGCCAAGCTAATGTCCGAAACAAATTTTTAGGCCTTAGACATCAACCAGCTGGACAATGAACAGGAGTTGGCGACTCCATAGATCAGTGAAACCTTTTTACAATCCCCATGGTATGACGATATTTGCTATGTATTGTTAAATCTGTGTGCTCCCCCAGGATTGTCTAGAACCAAGAAATTTTTTTTGAAGATGAAAGCTCTAAAGTTCTGTGTCTTAGATGGTGCCCTGTTTTGGAAAAATCATGAAGGAATATTGCTAAAATGTTTAACCATAAATGAAGCCAACAGCATCATGAAAGAGTTCCATGCAGGAGACTATGGAGGGCATCTATATTGGAAGTCGACTGCTGACAAGATTTTAAGGGTAGGTTATTATTGGCTCTCTCTATTTGCAGATGTCAAAAAATTTGCTGTCTCATGTCACAAATGCCAAATCTTTGAAGGAAAAAGAAAACTGCTGCCTTTGCCCCTTAAGCCTATCTCAACTGAACAACCTTTTCAACAATGGCGTCTTGACTTCATAGGTGAAACCATCCCTCTTCTTCAGGCCAGCACAAGTGGATTTTAACAGCCACCGACTATTTCACCAAGTTGATTGAGGCCATCCCATGTAGGCAAGCTAATGAATCCACTATTATCCGATTCCTTGAGGACAATATCCTTTCTAGATTTGGCTGCCCTGAGAAAATCATCACTGACAATGCTGCTACCTTCAAATCCAAAAAGATGATCAACTTATGCCATAAATTTCACATTACCTTAGGCCACTCTTCATCCTACTATCCTCAAGGTAATGGCCTAGTCGAATCACCCAACAAAAGCCTCATCAACATCATAAAGAAAGTACTAGAAGAGAACAAAACGAATTGGCATAGGAAGCTCACAAATGCCCTGTGGGAAGACAGACTTTCAACCAAGAAATCCATTGGGATGAGCCCTTATGAACTAGTATATGGCATGGTAGCCATATTTCCTTCATCGTTGGGCATTCCTACTATCAAACTGTTATAGGAGATTCAAGCTGAACCAAATGGCATTCAAAGAAGAATTAATCAGACCATTCATCTTCAGCAAACCAGAGAGCAAGTGTATGACAGAGCTCAGATTTTGCTAGAGAAACTCAAAAAGATGTTTGATAAGAGAGCCAAGGCTGAGGATTTCTGTGTGGGAAGCAAAGTTCTAAGGCGGGATTCACGAAGAGAAGACAAGGGAAAACATGCTAAGTTTGATTTTCTTTGGAAAGGTTCGTTCATTATCAGCACTATGCAAGGCAATAATACATATTTTCTCAAATCGGTAGATGGCAGCACAACTGAATAGGGCCCTGTAAATGGCCGAATGTTAAAGCATTATCATGATCCCTTTTGTTAAAGATAACCCAGCATCATCATTTATGTACAAAAGTTTGTATATATTAGCATTTTGTTTTATTTTGTGTAACATTCAAAATGATATAGCACGCAGAAGAAAGAAGGCAGTGCTATACAAGTCACAAGCAATTCAGTTGAGGGAAAGTGTTGTTCTCATTCCAAACTTCCAATTATCTGACAGTCAACACTATGAAATTTCAATCTACAGCAACAATAGAAGATCAAGGTAGTCTGACCTGTTGTTCTTGACTTTTCACAAGGAAAAGCCATCCCCAAGCAGAGCCACTGTTAGCCTCCTGCTACAGCAGGTTACTCATCTTTCATGATTGACATTTTTACATGCCAAATATGTCATTCTTTGCATGCTGCAATGTTCCATATTTGCTACAGAAGCCAAAGAAGGATGCCATGAGAATGTGCAAGTTCAAGTGCCACTGCTGTGTTCCAATTTTGATGTACTATTCCATTTTTGAAGAATTTTCAGTTAAAGGGAGGTCCAAACAGTTTAATCTTGGTCTCCCAAGGTTTCAATTTCCTATTTTAGAATATAGAGAATCACCATATGTCCAAAAAGCTTAATCTTGGCAAATTCCTAGATAGGTAGAGAAGCAAGGGTGCTCAACAGCCTAATCTAAGCCCTGGATGAGATAAGTGTAGATTTAGATAGGAAGATAGTAAAAGAAAAATTGAAAAGCTGGGTCTGCAAGTCTAAGGCACCCAAACCAAAAAGAAGAAAAAATGCTAGGTAAGTAGGCTGGGTAGGTAGTTTTGAGGCTGTAGAATGTTGATTTGTGATCAATTTCATGTTTTCAAGTGTCATATCTGTTCAAGTCACAATTATTAGGTAGTTTCCATTTGAAGGACTCAAGCGAGGCATGTCTAACTCCCCCTTCTTCCTCATTCCCCAAATCATTCACTAACTTCCCCAAAGAGGTCAAGATCTGCTTGATATCTCTCAGTTTCATCATTTTCATATCAATTGCCTTGGTAAAGATCTGTTTTTCCCAAGGAACATTCATACTCCCTTTATAAATCATTTTTCCCCTTAATAGCCTAAGATTCACATACTTAGCGCTTTCTCATCATGGTCATATTAACTACTAACTTTACTATATAGATCCCTATCTATCTCCCCATCCCCTACTAAAACTATGTTAATAACTCCCCTATATACTTATCCCTTCCCCTAGTTGAAAAATAACCGTAAGTATCCCTTGGGAATTATTAAGTTTTCTTGAAACTTAGTAAGAACCCTCATGTTGTTTACAAAAACCCCTTCTAAATGCATTGGGACTCACTCTTATGCATGAAGCCCATGCTCTGCCCTTTCTCCCAAAAACCCCACATTCGAATATCTAACCCCGCGCAAATTTAACCCCAAAAACCCACTTTTCCTAAAGTTTTCTCCCCCCGCCGAATTAAAAATTAAAATTAATTGGCGTGCGGGCCCTTCCTTATCCATCTGCCACCTCGTCTTATCCGCCAGCCGTCCAATCGCGAGAGCCTGAGATCTACAGTGGGCGCGTCTTTTTGTACCCCGACATGTTGAAGGTTAGCACCCGGGACATCAGCGGTTTTGTCGTCGTACTCCCGCCACGCGTCGCCCTCTCGGCTATGGCAGAGCCCCCCCTGCCAATACCGCCCAGGTGCAAAAGCAGTGCGCCACAAACCAGAAACCGCCCTCCCCTTGCATGACATAAGCACCACGTCACCCGCCAAGTTGTCGCCATCTCACACCTTCCTGCCTGCATTGGCCTGCCACCATACTGCCATGTCATCTCCCCGCCATACTGCCACGTCACCCTGTTGACATCATCATGCTGACATCATCACCGCACAACAGGGTCCCGCTACTGACGTCATCCGCCGTATCGCTGACGTCATGCTGACATCTGCAGCTGAAAAAAACACGCAAGTGCGAAATCTAAGCTTCAGAAGCCCAAAATGAAATTCTGAGGTAGTTTTCGATGACCGATTAGCCAAATTGGGCCAATTGGGGAATCTTTGGGGAATATTTTGATTCCTCAACCGTTTTTTCGCCGAAAAGAGTAGAAAGAGGTCGATTCTGCAGTTTTTAGCGTATCAGAAGAAAGAGAGAGGCCCGAGTCAAGCATTAAAGAGTATTAGAGCAAAAGTGAAGCCAAATTCATGTCAAAGAGTATCAGGATGCGGCAAAGTGTATTAGTGGGGATTTTATCAGTGCTCGAAGTAGATTAAGCATTAAAGAACCCTCCAGCAAAGTCAACAAAACAATAGATGCCATTAAAGAGCTCTCAAATCACACTTATTGCACATCAAACTCACATAAGATCAGTGGACCAAAGCTCAAAGCACAGTTATTGCAAAAGCACTGTACCAAGTCACAGAGGACACTACATTAACTCTTTTTGATCCAGCTGCTTCTAGCGTAGCTCAATAGATATTTTATTTGCATTTAATTTCAACACAAGTTTAGGTTTAAAAGCTTTTCCCGCATACCTGTTTAGGTCAGCTGTAATAAATACTTTTGGATATTTTACCTATAAAAACCACCCTAAACAATGTAATGAGGGTTGTTTTTTGTTGGTTGATGTTTTTCTTAAGCAGAGACTCACACTGTATATCTGATAATTTCTATAATCAAAGACTACTTACAAGCTCAAAGAATGAATTGTTTACTATATTTAATGGTTGAAGAGTGACTGTGGAATTCCTGTGCTGGTACATGAGCCAATAAGTGCGTCTTACCTCTATTTTCCATTCATAAATCATTATCTAAACAGCAGAAAGAAAGATTAAATTAGAACTTGTTTAATTGCACTCTATGCTCAATTTCTGTTGTTTCTTTATGTTTTTCATCTATTTTAGTCATAAATATAAATTCCACATGGCTCATATTTTCCCTAATTCACCATGTATGATAGTTATCTATGGATTCTTAACTGCCCCTAGATAGAGCTCATTTTCCTTCCCTTTGTTAATCTTATTGAGAGATTCTTAATTGCCTCTCATTCCTTACATTTCACTCCATCTCTTTAGCTTGAAGGTTGCCTCATGTACAACTACCTTTCTCCATGTTCCTCTTGTGATCAAGAAAGCATACCTGCCATCCTACTCCTTGACTCCATGCCCAATGGTTTGAAACTTATCACTCTATGCATACCTCTCTGCCTGAAAGCACCCTCCTTCCATCCAAACACCATCCAAACATAAACAAAACCCATTGAACCCAATAACTAGCCTAAACTCATCATCAACAAAGCTAAATCAGCAAGAGAGAGCCCTCTCTAATTGCAGGTGGGCTAGAACCTGCAATCCAAACATTGGTTTGTGGTTACCTCGACCGTATCCCTTCAAGAGCTTAGGGAGAACCTGAGTGATTACATAATGGTGACTCCACTGGGGATCTCCTCAGATAATCTCACAAAACCAGTCCAAAGCTCCACAGAGGAAGAAACTGACCTTTAAAAGTTTCTGTTTAACTTGTATTATTAGAAAAATTCCCAAAAAAACAAGTTAGAAGTTGGCTCCCAAGAAGCATTCACGTTATACAAGATCCAATCTAGACCCAAATCCCCAGATGTTTTTGAAAACCCCAATATAATTCCTAAGATCCTTAGAAAACAAGAGCAACAAGAAGGTTTGACTGCTTCTAGTCCTGAAACAGTTCAACATAGCCATTTTGCAACCCCTTTTAAAGTTTTGTTTCGTTCAAACCCTACTTCCCCTTGTTCATCATCCACCTCTACAAACCCTGTTTCCACACCTACATTCACTACGCATACCACCACTACTACTCTGATTATCCTAGTTACCCCAGTTGTTCCACTTATCCCTCTCATTCAACTTATCCATGTTAATATGGCTAATAGATATGCACCTTTACAACTACCTGCTAATCCTGGGCCTATTCCTTAGGATTACCAGACGAAAATTACTTATTTTGATGGCACAAATGCCTGCACAGCCCTTCAGCATACAAAGAAAATGCATGATTACTTTGAGATTTATGAGATTGACGATGATAGTGTGAGAATGAAGATTTTTGTCCAAAGTTTTACCGGTGATGTCAAGACTTGGTTTAGAGCACTCCCAGCCTATTCCATAGCAGACCCTAAAGCCTTATATCAGTCATTTATCGATAGATGGGAGAAAAAAAGACCCCTTGCACATATTATCTGAGTATGACACTATCAAAAGAGGCCCTCAGGAGACTGTTTTGGACTACTGTGCAAGGTTCAATAATTTTTATAATGCAATACCACAGAACTTAAGACCTCCACCTGATCTTGCTTTGTACAAATTCCCTGATGGTTTTGATGCTGAAATGGCTTATCAGTTAAGGGAAAGAGCCCCTCAAAGCCTTGTAGAAATGCAAAATGTTGTTGTTAGTGTGGAGGTGAACCTAATTGCCAAAAGAAACAGAGCTAGAACCGAAAGAAGAACTACCTTTAAGGAAGAACCCTCAGCCTTAGACCAGAATTTAGATGCTATTATCAATGGCATGCATAGGCTGGGAGACAGAGTAGAAAGTGTTGAAAAGAAATCATCATGGGAAGGAAAACAGCCCAACACCATAAGGAACCCAAACTTCACGAAAAATCAAACCACAGATGCTGGAAGGGCTAGTCCCGACCATGATATTAGGCCTCCTTTCCAAGAAAACTACGCAGAGGCATCCACATCCAGTGAGCCCATAGAAGAGACTCACATGAACATGATAGATTCTAAAAATTAGCAACAATTTTTTCTCACTCAAGAAGACCAAGACTACCATGATGTAAAACAATTTTAGACCAAGACGGGAGAGTCTTTTGATTTTAAACAAGGCTATGATTCTGCTGTATATGAGGTCCATAGGAAATATAAGCTGAGAACAAGAACTATTGATGTCCCTGCACCTAGCAAAACAAAGGACAGAAAACAGCCCAAGAAGACTAAAGTTAGGGTTGTCATAACAGAACCAGCTGATATTGTTGTTCCAAACCCGCATCAAGTGACTGTAGAGGACATATCAGACATACAGCCTTCTCGACATCAGACATACCCAACTCATCACATATAAAGGATAAAACATGTGTCAGCAATCAGATCTATCCCATCCATTTGCAGATCACATAATGATAAATCATTATGATCCTGATCCATCATTATACCTCATCCTTCATATAATGCTTAGGTGCATATTTAGTCTAGCTCAAGAAAAGCATCAGAAACCCATAACATGCATATTTCCTTTTGGTCTTACACTTCATATGGTATTAATTACTTTTTCACTTAGCTCTTTGATCTTCTCCTCCTTATATACTTAGATTCTTTATCAATACCTTGGACCAAAACTGATTAGAACCAATACCTTGGACCAAATACCTAGGGTCAATACCTCAGACCAAATACCTCAAACCAAATACCTTGGACCAAATACATTGGACCAAAACCTTGGTTTTCGAACATGTATGCACTTTTCCACCTGTGGGAGTGCATGTATACATATACGCTCTTTTTGTTCTGTGGAACAGCATGTATACGTTGTTTTGACTAAGTGGACTTGTGTATACTTCTTAAACTACTTTACATCAACCTTTTCTTTTACCTTCATTATTATTGTCAGTATACCTTAGTTCCATCTTCCTCTTCTTTTGTACCAATGCCCTATTACCTCTTAATAGAATTGTTATGATGTAATTTTCCATATTACTTCTCAAATGATTCCTTTGAACTGCCTTACATTTTGTCACATTTGTAAACACAGTTGCCATGCATTCTATCATATCTGATATCTCTCCAGTGGATTCATATAGTTACCATATAGAAGTGACATTTTTTGCTACAAGTGGGTTTCCATCAGGTACAACACATGTATCATAATGCCAACATCTTCTATGGGAAATTTAAACTTCAAGTCCGTAGTATTTGAGGAACCAAAGAGCTCTGCAAAGAAGCTTCAAGAAAGAATCAATGAAGGAGAAATGGTAGCAAGGCAAAAAGGAGATCATCACTGGAATAATAACTCCATCTACCCTAAGGAGCCACACCAACGGAGAATGAATCAATTAGCTAGATAACGTAGGTGTCTACATACACAAACTCATAAAATTTTTGACAATAGGTACACTTATTTATTCTATGGTTAATGTCCTAAGTTCCACATATTTTGACATAAGGTTGTTGATTCTAGAAGGATCAAAGTTGAAAGAGATGAAAATTCTAGATACAATAAGTATCAAAATTTTAGATCGCAAAACTCTCCTCTCAGAGATCGAAATGCCTTGTCTCCCCTGTTAAGTGATGTTGAATGTTTCAAATGTAATAATTTTGGGCACAAGGTAAGTGAGTGTAGAAGTAGGTTTGAGTACCTATATAAGCCCCAGAATATTTAGCCGTCAGCTGCTCAAAAGGATAAGGATAATTGGAAATGAAAAATTGAAAATATAATGCAATGTGGACTTGCTCTATCTGCACATAATCAATAGAACAAATGGTATGCGGATAGTGGTTGTTCAAATAATATGATTGGGGATAAGAGAAAAAATTTGAATCTAAAAGAAAAATACATAGGGAACAATGTCACTTTCAACAACAATTCCAAGTAAGAATTAAGGGTAAATGAACAGTCGGGCTGTATCAAAAGATGAAAACTCAAAACATGTTGTACGTTGAAGGTATCAAGAACAACTTGATTAGTGTAATAAAAATGTGTGTTAATGGATATGAAGTGATCTTTCGATCCAAGGACTATGAGATCTGAAATGTGAAAGAAAGAAACTTGGTGGGAAATGCAGTCATAACTCACAATAATGTATGTGTTTGATGACTCCATATTAAACTGTTATTTAAGAAAAACGAATGAAGCACGATTGTGGCACAAGAAACTTGGTCATATGAATTATGATAGTTTGATTAGAGTCAGCAAGCTAGGAGCTGTGAGAGGTTTTCCAATATTTTCAAGGCTTGATAATTCAATCTGTAGGTCATGTCAATTTAGTAAGCAAACTATGACTCATTTCAAGTAAAAAGAGTTCTCTCCATCTAGACCACTGGATCTAATTCACATAGATATTTACATCCCAATTAGAGAAAAAACTCCAAAAGGAGAAAGGTATTTTATGTTGCTCATTGACGATTTTACCAAGGCAACTTGGATCATGCTCTTAAAAGAAAAATAGGAAGAATTTAAGCATTTTAAAAAATTTAAAGCTCAAGTAGAAAATGAGAAAGACTTAAAGATCAAATGTTTAAGATCACACATAGGAAGAGAATTCACTTTATGAGAGTTTGAAGGATTATGTGAAGAGCATGTCAATAGGAGGTAGTATTTAGTGGCCACTTGTTGCTCACAAATTCTATGGATGAAGCGGGACTTGAAGAGTATTAAGATAGAGTTGACAACTCATATTCAAATCATGTGTGATAATACAAGTTCCATCAGTATCTCTAAGAATCATGTCATGTATTCAAAGACAAAACACATCCCTATCAAGCTCCATTTCTTAAGAGAATAGGTTGTAGGCAAGGTTGTTAGAATTGAATATATGGCCACTAAATACCAACTTATAGATATATTTACTAAGCCACTGGCAAGAGAACCCTTTGAGTATCTTAGGCATTAGATAGGGGTTATGACTCCTTGCAAATGACTCAAATATAGTGTGCATTGGTAGCTACTCAGCATATGGTTATTTAGATCTTCCTTCAATATTATATTATATATATATATATTATATATATATATATATATATATATATATATATATATCTATATATATATATATTATATATATATATAATATATAGATATATATATATAGATAGATAGATAGATAGATAGATAGATAATAGATATATTAAGGGTTATTTTGGAAACATTATTAAATTAAACTAATGAAGCAAGGTTAATGAATGTATATACATTATTTATATTTTAATTCATTTCAAATTATGTTATAAATAAATTTATATTAAATTGATTTTCATTATTATTTTGAGTTTTTATTTAAAAAAATAATTAAGATAACAATTTAAGTGAAGGATTAATGATAATAAATGAAATTATATTATAATTGCTTTTTAATTTAATTTCAATTACTTTATTTAAACCTATAATATATTAATATGTATTTCACTTATTAGTTAATTATTAGTATAAATAGTAATAATGCACTTATTGCTATTAATAATATAATTAATACAACTAATAATAAAATAATAAAGATATTAATTAATATTAAATAGCCATTTTTAAAAATTAAAGGACTAATGAATTGATAGGAGGATGTATAACTAGAGGAAATATAAGGAATGAAATGGGGTGGATGGGAAAAGAATGAAAATGAGAAGCTAGTTGGGGGGTGGGGGGGTGGGTTTAGAGGAAAGATAATTTAATGAGATGTGGATATGAGAAAGAAAGATGGCAAGGAAAAATGGGTAGGAGAGGAGAGAGAGGAGATATTATTGGGCTAGGTGAGTTACGGGTTGGGATTTTGAGAGAGTAGGGGAACCCAATTTCTGCTTATTCTAAGCATGATCCCTATTGAGATTAAGAGTATTTTTAGATTTCAAATGCCTCCCACATTTTCTTTTATATTTGTGGTTTCCTTAGCGATGACCTTTGTGTTTTCAAGGAAAATATGGTGGAAGGTCTTTGATGAATGCTCTTCCAAGGCTAAGCATTTTACTCTGCCATTTTCTATGTTTGCACCATGTTCTTTTAGCCTAATTTTGAATGATTTTCCAGTTTCACTGATATAACAACTTCCACATGAACATAAGACCTTGTAAACACCTTTCTGCTAGAGGTGATTAGGTTTGTTGTTAGCCAATTTCATTCTTTGTCCGATTGTTAACATGGGCTTGAAAGAGGTTTGAATATCCTTATTTTTGAGAACCTTGGCAAGTTTTTCTATGACTCCTTGTATGTCTGGTAGTTATGCTCTCTTGCTTGCAACTTGGGTGCTTGTTATAGTTTATATATCTATATTTTTGGATCTAGCTCTTTTTATGGTGTTGATGATTTCCCTCTTTTTATATCTGATGTTTTCAAATAATTTCATCAAATATTTGATCCCTTCTTCTGTATAGGAGGCATCTGAATTTTGAAGGCACTTGTGAAAAGAGTCCTAAGAAACCCCATCTTCTAAGTAGGGTGACAGTGAGAGTTTGCATGTAGATAGTTGTTCGTGTGTGCTTTCTTTCTGAACACCTTATGTCCAAGTGATCCATCTTTATTCCTTATGAGGAGAATGTCTAAGAATGGTATCATGTTGTTTTCCTCAACCTCCATAGTGAATTTAATATCATTAGATATGATGTTGAGGTGAACTAGAAATTTATTAAGCTCTTCATCTCCATGTGGCCAGTTGACACTCGTGTCAACAAAAAACCTTATCCAAAATTTCAGTTTCAAGGGGAAAGGGTCAAGATATTTCTTTTCAAATTTCTCCATAAAGAGGTTTGCTACTATGGGAGATAGTGGTGATACCGTAGGCACTCCAGTTGTCTATTAAAATAATTCTCCTTGGAATGTGAAGGAAGGTAGTGTGAAGACATATTCCAATCAGTATTGTAGTATGCGGGATCTATGACTTATTTTACAACTTGAAATGATTCCTCAAAGGGGATCTTAGTGAATAGTTGGACAACATCAAAGCTAATAATTTTATTACCAAGTTCCAGTTTCTCTTTTCTAATGAAATCCACATAACGACTAGAATCTTTTATGAATGAGCTGGTATTGCCAACGAGGGGTGCTAATATGCTAGCAACATATTTAGCCAACTCATATGTGGGTACCCCAATAGTGTAACAATAGGTTGGAGGGGGCACCTACTTTATGGAATTTTGGGACACTGTAAATACGAGGGGTGATTTCACTATTGGGACTAAAGTGCTTCTTTATTATTTCATCCATGTTAGAGTCTTTGATGACTTCCTTAACAGTTTTGGTGATTTTGGAAATAGGGTTATTTTTAAGTTTGTTGCAGCTACCACTGTTATAAAGGTGGTCTTTCATTTTGGAAATGTATTCATTTCTATCCATAACCATTCTTTCCCCTCTTTTTTCTACTCTAAGGATGAAAATTCTTTCAGTATTTCTTAAACTTTTTAGGGCTATTAAACTCTCTTAGTTTCAATTACACTTTGGAGGTTTGGATTTTCTTAAAATAATGGCACACTCATATCTTACTATATTTTTCTCTTCATCCTTGAGGGCTTGAATTCCATCCTCAAGATTGAAAATGATTTCTTCAAAGGGTAGTCACTTGGGGGTGATGGAAAAATTAAAACCTTTATTAAGGATTTCAAACCCTTCTCTTTTCAATGTATACTTTGAGATGTTAATGAGTTTTTTACCTTAGCTTGGGTGTGGAATAATAGTATCGGGATTTTCATGAATATTATTATTAGTGTTAATGCAAGAGGAGGGGGAGTCAACACTATCACTATTCTTGCAATTTAAAACTTTGTTTTCTGTGTTAGAACTGGGGATGTCAAAAAATTCAAATCTAATATGTTGAACTGCTGAAGAACAGAGTTGGTTGTTGCTTCTCTTAGTATTGCCAAAACATTGTTGCGTACCTATTTCTACGTCATCGCATTCTAACACTATTACCTCCGAGAGGGAGCTGACGAAATCCTTTGCTACATTTTCGGGAGGGTCATCTGTTACGTTATTCGAGGGAGAATCGATTGCTGCATTTTTCATCAACGTTGTACCAAAATCACCAATTCTGTTGTTAGTATTATTCATACCATTAACTTTATTGGAGCTATTTATACTTGCGAAGGAGCTACATAATTTTGCGCTTTCTTGAGGATCTATTGCTACAATGTTCATAGAGATACTACAAATTTTGATGTTGTTTCTACTGTTAACTATGGTGGAGCCAAATGTACCAAATCCCTTTGCTACATAATCTAATGAGTTATTTCTACCTATTTTTGTGCGGGGTCTAACTTGAAATTTACTATCTGAACAAATCTCCTGCAAGTTTACCTTACTAAAACCACCTACTAAGTTATCTAGATGATGTTATTTTGAGATAACAGAATCCAAATTACGATAACCAATCATCTGCAATTTTAAATTTCCGATCTTGTTATTTTCTCTCTAGGCTACCTTCCTTATCTTCTTTAAGAATGGCAGAGGCATCAATGATGGCCCATAGGTCTAGTCTGGAGGTTGAGGAAAATAACAGGATATTATTCTTGGGAATTCTCCTCATAAAGAATAAATATGGATTGCTTGGACATAAGGTGTTCATAAAGAAAGCACACACAGACAACTATCTTCATGCAAACTCTCACCATCACCCCGCTTAGAAGATGGGGGTTCTTAGGACTCTTTCCATAAGGGCCTTCAAAATTTCAAATGCCTCCCATACATAAGAAGAGATCAAATATTTGATGAAAGTCTTTGAAAAAATTAGATATAATAAGAGGGACATCATGAAGACCATAAAAAGTGCTAGATCCAGAAATATAGACAAACAAACTATAACAAGCACCCAAGTTGCAAGCAAGAGAGCATACATAACATACATTCAAGGAGTCATAGAGAAACTCGCCAAGGTTCTCAAAAAGAAGGATATTGAAACCTCTTTGAAGCCCATGTTAACCATTACACAAAGAATGAAATTGGTTAAAGACAAGGCTGATCACCTCCAACAGAAACGTGTCTACAAGGTCTTATGTTGATGTGGAAGTTGTTATGTCAATGAAATCGGAAGATCATTCAAAATTAGACTAAAATAACATGGTGCAGACACAAAAAATGGAAAAGTGAAATCCTCAACCCTGGCAGAGCATTCATCAAAGACTTGTCACCATATTTCCCTCGAAGACATGAAGGTCATCACTAAGGAAAACCACAAATATAAATGGAAAATGTGGGAGGCTCTTGAAATCATTAAAAATCCTCTTAATATCAATAGGGATGGGGGCTTAGAAATAAGTAGAAATTGGGTTCCCATGCTCTCTAAAAAGCCCAACTCATCACTCGCCTACCCCTAATAATATCTCCTCTCTCTCTCCTCTCCTACACCTTTTCCCTATCCTCCTCCTTTCTCGTATCCCGATCTCATTAAATTATCTCTCATGTAACTCCCCCACCCCCCATAGGCTTCTCATTTTTATTTTTTCCGCATCCACCCTTTTCATTTGTTATATTCCATGTAGTATAACCTCCCCTATCAATTCATTAGTCTTTAGTTTTAGAAATCACTATTTAATATTATTAATATGTTATTATTTTATTTTATTTTCCCGAATAAAAATCGTAATTTTATTAATGAAAAGAAAATTACATATTGCATATGCTTTAAGCATTACGTCAGCAAGTCAATGACTATTGATCAGATGTTCAATGAAAGCGGAAAATAATGTACAAATGGGGAGAAAATCATGCTTTTATCCCTTTTTGCTTTTCAACCTTGCGCTACTCCCCTTGAGTCAGCACCAAAATATAAGTGCAAGCGAAGTGGGAGCCTCAAGTGGAGGGTTGTCCTTATTAGAATCAAAGTTGTTTGATGTATGTAGTCGTTTGGATCCAGTGGTATCCATTGTATCTAGTATATTTCCGGCTACGAGTCCGTCAGATCTTATGGATTTAAATGTTGTACTTCTAGTTCTTTGTCCATTTGATTGTTCTCATTGGATATGGGGTGTTCCACATCATCTTCCTCTTCCTCGTCAGACTCTGGTGGGGGAAATTGCCCACCATT
Source organism: Pinus taeda (assembly GCA_000404065.3). Classification (NCBI taxonomy): domain Eukaryota; kingdom Viridiplantae; phylum Streptophyta; class Pinopsida; order Pinales; family Pinaceae; genus Pinus; species Pinus taeda. The sequence goes on from APFE031686608.1 coordinate 26,634, forward strand.
GGGTTGTTTCCCTGTCTTCTTCTTTCTTTGTATATCTTTCTTGGCTTCCGAACACGTATTTTGCAAGTGTCTTGTTTGTCAGTAGATTCTACATCTAAATGATGTATTTTTATAATCTAATATTTGTGTCTAGTACTACTATTTGTGATTCAGTTGGATGTGGTCTGGTAAGCTGTTGTTGAGATCTACTTCCACACAAATGCGTACGAATATGAAAATTTGTTCCTCTAGTATTTTTATGTCAATTTTAATGTAATTCCTAATGGTGTTGCCAATACCAGCCAGGACTTGTTGGTTCCAAAGATGTAGTGGGAGATTGTGCAAACGAACCCAAATAGGCATCCTGGAAACAACCATGGTATTTACATCAATTTTGGAAACCATGGTGTGATGAAGAGTCTTGTAGATCCTCAGAACCATGGTCCTTCCTGTAATATAGTGTCTCTAGCCTTTGTTGTAAGGAAATTTATAATGAAGAACCCCTTAAAACAAAGGTGAATTTCATGATGAGTAGTCTAGTTTGTGAAAATCCAATGAAAGAGCTCAACAGGTTTTGGCTAGAAACAGTTGAATTTGTAGATAATAGTTTTTTTTCGAAAGTATTACAATTCTCATCTTTTTTTGGCATATATGTGTTTAATTCTGGGGTATAGTTTAGTCGTTCCACAATGTATGGACTAGGTTCAGTTCCAACTTGCTTTGGTGTTGCTGTAGGAGTGATTTTTCCTTGGAGGACATTCTTGAAAGAAATTCCTCCATTTTTGGACTTATGTTGTGTTTCTGTGTTTTTTGTTGAACTGCTCCATATGCCATCTCCTGTATGTTTTGTTTTATTGTATACTGTTGCACCACCTCTCAGCCTCAGATTCAGTATTATAGTAGATGCAAATAAAATATTGTAGTCCGTGAGGGGTCTGGTGTCCTAGAGTTCTCTTCCCCCAAATATCATATATTATATTCCCACAAGATATCCAATATGCTGGGAGATGAGTATCTTCAAATGAAATACACAATCTATTACAATAACCCAAACCAAAATAGGCATCCCTAAAGGGGTTTTAATAAAAATCTGAAATAGCTGAGAAATTACCAAGGCTTTTGTTTTTGACTAGAGGTTGCAAATCTGTGCAGGTTTAGACACCCCCCATTTCAATGGGTTCTCTATGAACTCCATCAGGAATCTATAGACCTATTTCCCATAGCCAAACTCCCTTCTATATTCACTAAACCACGTAGAGGCAGGTAGTCTGATTATCGCAGAAGACCATGGAGATTGCAAGATGGTGGAGAACAATATTTGTGCCTCCCTAAAATGTCCATAAAGCAGGATCAGCCAAGGCACAAGTGTACAGGTGTTCGTGAATTGCTGAAAAGTTGTGCAATACTGGTATCTTACGGTTGCAAATGGTTCATCGAAGAACTAGCCGAAAGGACCAGCCTCCACCCTCGCATTGTGTTCCTAGCATCCCATCTACTGAAATGCTCCATTGTTTGTTCCACACCCCATATAAAAACCCTCAGTCAGAAGCAAGCCACACCGTGGGGCCAATTCTTCAATCCATCGACAAATATGTGCTTTATGCCTAGAGGCAACCACAGTCCTACTTGTCCATATCCCACATAGTAGTCATTACCCTTTCGTTTTGGCTTCTATGTGCTCAGTGAGGTTACTAAAAAATAAGCGGTCAAGTAGACCTGTGTGATCCCACCATGCTGGTTTCTCATTTAAGCTCCAACCAGGGAATAAAAACCACCATCAACTTGGAGGATTAGCATCCTTGCTGCCCAATGATCCGTCCAAGGAATGGAAGATGGTCATCGCGCCCCAAATCTCATTGTCATGCAGATAAACCCTAGCTTTGCAATCCATTTTCACTCCAAACCTTATCTTATTGTTTTATTATTAGTTGTATTAATTATATTATTAATAGAAATAAGTGCATTATTACTATTAATACTATAATTAAAACTAATAAGTGAAATATATATTAAATGTATTATAGGTTAAGTAAAATAAATTGAAATTAATTAAAAATCAATTATATATAAATTTCATATATTATCATTGTCCTTCAATTAATTGTTATATTAATAAAAAAATTAAATAAAAACTCAAAATATAATGAAAATCAATTTAACATAAACTTTATTTAGAACATAATTGGAAACATATTTTAAAATATTTCCAAAATAGCCCTATACATACATATATATATAATTTCAATAAAATTTTTTTTATTAAACTTTATCTAAATTAATAAAACCTCATATTATTTAGTTCTCCTTTTTATTGACTTTAGAGTAATACAAATTGGCTATAATTTCTCATTAACTATGTTAATTATTACTAAGATATTAAAATTATAAATTATAAATATAAATAATGTCGTAAAGTATATTCCCAAATAATCTTTATTTTCTAGTTTTCTCCTATTGAAATGCTGGTTGGCTCCCTCATTTCTCTTTCCTATTAACCCTATTTATTCCCTCCCCCTCCTTCTCTTCATGGAAAGTTTTTTCCTAATGATGGGTCATGATATTGACTCGAAACATCAAAGACAAACATGAATATTGCGGTTGCTCCGGGACCTAATAATCTAAATCCTCAGCACAGAAATCTCCAAACTCTCATTAGCACCCTGTACGGAAGAAAATAAGGTAGCATCTAAAAACAATGGTAAGGAAAAAATAAATAGAAAAAAGCAAAAGGAAAATAATGTGATCAACAATAATGGAAGCAAACAACAGAACTAGGAGCTAAGAAGAGTGACCTTTTCAAAAAGTTCATTTTCTCCTAAGGATGAGTATAGTAGAAATACAAGCTTCCAAAGGAGGAACAACGATTAAAGTTTTCTCCTTTATAGGATGATATTGAGTTATTTATCTACCACAACTTTGGACACATTGAAACTAACTATAGAAGCTGATTGTTTAGACCTTACAATCAGGGTTCTCCAACAAGTGATTAAGGAAGAAAATTCCCCACAAGAAGATCATATGTTTCCAGGTATAAAATTTTCTTTCATGGCTATTATTTTACTTGTAATTTATTTGGACATAAAGCCATAGATTATAGACCATATTAAAAGAATATGAGGAAGAGATCATATATGTGAAATGGTTTTAGAAAAGATGATTCTTTTGCCCCTTTCTCTAGTAACATAAGATGTTGTGCATGGAATACGTTTGAACACAATGAAAAGGAGTGTAGGAGAAATTCAATGAGCTCTTTAAGACAATCGAAAAAACAACACGAAGCTACTTAGGATAGGCAATTGAATGAGAAATCAAAAGAAGATTCATTTAATAAATTTCAACATACTAAAATATGGAAGAGAAAGGAAGAGAAGCAAGAGACGTGTAGTCTTGTTCTAATGCTAAAGATGAGCACAAATCATAGTGCATAGATAATAGTTACTCTAATCATACAATTGGTGATAAGGGAAAAAATTTCTCTCTAAATAAAGCTACAGGTGGAAATGTTGTTCTAGGATGCAATTCATCAACCAAAGTGATAGGAAAGGGTAAAGTTGACCTTGACAGCAACAATAGATATGCAGTCAATGTTTGATTTGTTGAAGGGCTGAAACACAACATCCTGAGTGTGGGTAAAATAGTTGATAGAGGACATGAAGTCATATTCAATTCAAGTGGATTCCTGATTATAGAATAATAAATTAGAAAGTTAATTGTAAAAGAAATCAAAACTCCAAACAAAGTATATGTACTGAATAAAAGTAAATACATAATAACATATTGAAGAAAATCTCTTCTTCAGACTCTAGGTAAACGAAACAGATCCTATCTACAGCAGACACCAGGAGAACTATAGAAGAAATAGAAAATAAACACTAGCATATTCTTAGGAGGAGCATAATACAACATCTCACGGTATATGAGTAGTGAGTGTGCATATGTTCATATCAAGTCAATAGGATCAAGAAGAAGTTTGGAGGTAAATGAGCTTAGGGGGAGTTGTACATGGAGTTAAGTATTTGAAGGTTACATGTTATTTTCCATTTTTCTTTCACTACATTTTTTTAGATGCATATGTCACAGTGACGAGTGAAATCATGTGAATCAACCTTACATGTCTTTGTTTAACAATTGTAAAGTTGGTATATTAGCCCTTATTTCAACCACACATAGAAGATATTTATTAGTACAGCCATGTGTAATAATACATATCATGCTAAATGGTAGCCTTGGTTTGGTACGAGTAGCTTCTTGCATGTTACAAAAGGGATGAAGAAGAGAAACAAATTATTTGAGAAGTAGTCATGAAGAGTCAATTCCTTCAGGAGGAGAGTATCCCACGAAATGGAAGTGAAGGTTTTCATTATGAATCATTTTGTTTCAAATTGGTAGCAAACATATTTATGCACCTTGAGTGTAAAGAACAATTGGTTTAGCCTTGTATTATCATTGTTTATCAATTGGTAATGGTATGTTAAGTAATCCTTGCACTAGGAGGATCATACTCTTGTATGGAGCAAGGGGACTCGAGAATAATTAGATAGGTGTTTCATTGAATACGAACCTTGGAGACATAAGAGTGAGCTGTAGAAACATTTTGGGTGTTTGTTGTTCCCTTGAGGCAATTCTTGGCTAAAAGAACAAGTGTTTAGGACATCTAGAAGTATTAATGAAAAAAGTTTAAATGACTAGTCAGAACATGATCATGATGGATGTAATGAATTTTATAGTTCATAAATTCATGATTTTCAACTAGAATGACCATGTCAATGAGGGTTGCAGGGCCTTAAATTTATGAGATGGTGGAATCAATTTAGAATGGAAAGGATTAAAAATTGACCCAAATGGAATTCAAGCTCTAAAATATGAGAATGCAATTAGTGAAATAAGTAGAGAATGTGAATGAATTTATGAAAAGAGTGGATCACCTAGGTTTAAATTGAAATAGGGGTACCATTTATAACAGACAGTCATATGGGTAAATCCATAATCCCGATTTAAATGACCCCACTGCTACATACACCTATTCCATCAAAAGAAAAAAAATATCATGAAATAGTAAACACTTTGAAGGAATAAGAAATACCACAACTTACTCAAACTTTGGAATCAAATTGGTTTTTTATTGATTGGTTTCTAAGAGACTTCATCATTACATGCCCATTTGAACTCCTAGCCTCTGAAACCTCTTGAATTTTGATAAGGTGAGAGGCCCCTCCTCCCATATTTTAATGATGAGCATATATGTTTATATTGATTATGACATGGACTTGCGCACTCTTTAAGATCTATCATCTCAATGGGACAAACCAACTTTCATATTTTTATGAGTGCAGGTAGAACCTAGAAAACGTTAGTTCATGATATAATAATATAAACTTTTGGAAAGGCCATTTTTTTTCCTTTCGTTTTTTTTTTTGTTCTTTTCAACAAAAAAAAATACATATAGAAAGAAAAGCATAATTCTACGAAAATATCTAATGGTTGGTTTTGTAGATGTATGGAATTTGATTTTAGTAGTTAAGTGTTTCCTCAGTTGTTGAAAATTGGGGAACTTCAGGATGAATTTCCCTAAGACAAATAAAATTACCCCAAAATAAGCCCTTATACCCCAAAATAAGAACATATTTCCCCAAGGAATAATTCAATTTATTAAAAGAAAAATATTATTATTATTAATGTGTTCTTGGCACTCCTCTTTGATGTGAAAATTTTAATTGGGTAAGCAATTGGGAAAATATATTTAAATATTATTGTGTGCAAACTTAAAGGGGCTTCCCTTTAAGTTTGCCTCTCTAAAATGAAAGGTTGTGTTGGCATTGAAACACCCCTTGGCTCCTCCACTGATTTATATAGAGAGAGACCTTGGAGATCATTTAAAAACAAACAAGAACATTCATCTTTGCCTTCAAAAGAAGTCGAATTTCCTTAGAGAGCCGCGGGAAGATTTTTATTTGTATTCAGATACGATGAAGGACGAATTTGTATATGGTAAAGGATGAGAAACTTAGAGAGGCAGATTGATTTTGTCTGTGATGTTTCTGCCCTAGAAAAAGGTTTGTCCTAACTTGATAGAAGACCAAAAATCTTAGTGTCAAGTGCCTTGTTGTGTAGAAAAAGGGAAGGTAGAGCTCCTTATAAAGTGCCTTATTACCTCTATGACTAGGTCACACCTTCTACGTGTCATTTTAGGAAGGGTCGAGCCCTAGAAGTATTGACAGATAGTGTAATTCTAACAAAGGTTTGGTAGATAAATATGGGTTGAAATTCCTTATGAAGCAACACAGAAGTTAGTGGACTTGAAGGACTAATGTTAAACAAGTTTTTAAGGAAATATTTGTGTATTAATTGTGATTGGCTCTGAGTTTTGTAGTGGGAAGAAATTTTGTCTTGGGAGGGTCTATAGAAAGAGTACGATGAATTTCTTGGTACCCTAGATCTATATTCTAGTTGTTGAGGATTTTTTAGGCTAAATTGTAGGACTGTTGTACTATACTACAGGTTCCCTAACCAGGGTCAAGGATCTTCTGAGGAAAGGATTTATAACCATACCCAGAAAGGATATAAATAGTTTATTGTTTGAGATTTTTTTATATTAATGTATTACTAGTTATTTTATGGTGATACGAATATTCCATGATCATTGAACAACAAAAAATTGTGTACTGTAGTGAATGTTATTTTAAAGAGATAAATTCATTGTGTATGTACCCTTAGAGATGTGACTTTGTGTGAAAATGCATAGTCATAAGCTACTTTGAAAGCCTTGGACCTGTGTTCTTTGGAAGAGCCAAGTGGGTTAGTTATCTATCCCTAGTAGATATATGGTATTGACATTTGTATGAAAGTAGCACTTGTATGGCAATGACATTTATATGGCAGTTATATTAGTCCTCATAACGCTGATGTATGGCAGTAATCATATTGCTATTAAATATATGATAGTGTCCTTACATGGAAGTATCCTTTATGACAATGATTTATATATTGGGCAATGGTTATGATAGTAATGATTGGGTAGGAATTCTTATTATTATAATAGTGATGTTTTGGTGTTATCTCTTGTTCTTATGACAATGAAGCATGGCAATGATACTTGACAATGATACAATTACAGTGAAAATAATTCTTATGGAAGTTACTTGCATTCTATTTGAGGCAAGTACATATGATATTTGTGACGATGATATAATGATCTATCAGAGGTCTTGTAGAGGACTTGATTGAAAAGCTTATCTAATGCTATCTTATGAGGATTCTATATGATCGAGGGTTGGCCCTAGGAAGCCTAATGTGATCAATATACTTATCTCTCATTATTATTGTACATTGTATCTTAGTTGAAAATTTGATGAATATCTAATAGAAGAATAAGAATTGGTTCTGGCTTTTCACCATTGTGGGGTTTTACCCCAATCTTCGACCAAAATCCTAATTTCTCTATTGCATATGATGTTCTTCTTATGTTTCTTACTATTTCATTGCATTGTTAATGTTATCTCTATATAGTTTATTATTATGATATGATTATGTGGGGTGAACGTATTGTGAATGTCTTTAAAAATGAAATTATCTAGATCAAAGAATAATTTAGCCCTAAACTTAACATCAATGAGCCATGGTTAGCATAGTAATCATAGAGTTTTGTCTATCTTTTTCAATTGATGTCAAAGAGGGATAATAACAATAGTAGGTGATGTGGTTTTTGTGTCTCCATCAACTCCAAAGGGGATGATTGTTGGCAGTAGTTGTTAGTTACCGTTGATGTCAATGGAATTCTGATGCAAGAGTGGCATGTATGTTCTTGTGTGTTTGTCCCCTGATGTGATAGTTAATGAGCAAGGCAATGTTGTTAGCTAGGGGTTTTTGTCATGCAGTGATTTTCATCTTCCCTATTCTTTGTTATGTGTTTATCTAACATAATAATTATTGGTTTTTGGTATTTGATAGTGGTGAACTTAATCTGGGTGAAAATTCTAATTGGTACAATGTATATGCTACTTGTATAAGGGATAAGTGCACGATGTGTTTTCCTCAGCAAGACACATGTATTCATGTGGTTATAAAATAAATTACCATGGGACAATCCAATGTTTTTTTGGTCATCTTACCATTAAACTAGCCATAGTAATTTCCCATGGTAAATTGTTAGCTGGCTTCATTTGGTATAATGAATGGTGTATATATATATGCCAATTCACATTGACATTGGAGCATGGATGAAGTGCACTATGTAGTGTTCTTTCATTTTATTTTTGTTGTGGCTCTGGAATTTGATAACAAAATGGTGGTTGAATTCTAGTGTGATGAAGTAAAATAATAAAACTCAATCTACAATGTATGGAAGCAAGGATTGTGGTTGATCTAAGTTGGAAATTCTAATTATTATTTGATTTGAGGTATATTCAAAATGGTAAGTTAATGTTATGGCATAAAGAGTGTTTTGAACTAGAACTGGAAATTGCTTTCTTGTATTGCAATTTGTATTCAATCAAATGTGATGTGTATAGGCATATGATGGATCATTTGGCCTAGTGCAATCTGGTGATGATTTGAGCATATAATGAAGAGACGTGGGAAAATATTATATATATTTCCATTTAGATAAATCAAGGGAATTTCTTATGCATTTGTAAACCATTGTATGGCTTGAGCAATCAAGTGTATTCTGGCATAGTCTGATCTACTAACGTAATTCCTCCTCCCACATTCACCTAATTTCAAAAGACCGCTAGGGTAAACATGAGATGAGTGTCACTATGACCTAAATTGACCCCTTAATTCTAGTTAAGGAAGTTGGGCGAACAAATCAACAAATTTACTGACATGCCACAAGGACTACAGGTCACTCAAAGGTTGAAAAACCACCCTAGGTGACCAAACCTTCAGTTGGAACCCTTTTTCTCTGCCTTGGGCCCACAAAAACGCATGCATGTATTTTATGAGGCTATAGTCGCACTCATACGCTTATCTTCCAACAATTATGAGCTAAAATATTAAGTTCTAAGCATGTGCTCCTGAGATCTGTGCCACCTTTTTAGGTCATTCTCTAGACCACGACCCAAAATTTCCTAAGACTTTCCAAGATCATAATTAACATGACAATGAAACTAAACATTCAATCTCAAATCAGAAACTTAATCTAGAATTCCTAGAACACACTAGACATTTTGTCAAACACATGAAAAACATGTAAGTCATAGGTCATGAATGCATATCTGGTCATATTAGTGAGAATCACCAAGAAGGATATATGTGCTCTCCACATAGTTGCAACAACATTTATTATTCCAAGCATTCATCAACCAAACACTAACTAACCAACTAATGAGAAAAGCCACAAATGGTACACATCATATAACCAACATATAACTAGAAAATAAATAGCATAGGAATCATGACAACTTATCCATATTATCACCAACATAATCACTACAAAATCTCATAGATCAAAATACGAAAATGTTTCATATTAACATATCAAATTGCAAAACAAGCTAGGGACTTCCATGTACCACTTAACCATAGATTGGGTTGAACCAAATATATTTTTCATCCAATCAACCTCACACATATTCGAAGAATTAATATGGGATATCATGGAATAAATTAAGAAAAAACCAACCAGGGCTTCTAGAGGAAAAACCACCTAAACCCTCAACCACAGTGATTCCACCTCCACGGTCGGACATCACTAATGCTAGATCATTCTCTACCCAAATTGTCTAGGGATCTAGGAACTAGTAACTCAACCCACACCTTTCTAGGGCTCCAAAGTGTTTTTCCAACCCAGGTCCAAGGACTATTAATTCAACCCGCTAAGGCTACAAAGTGTTTGTCCCAACCTAGGCTCTAGGACTAGTAATTCAACCCAAGTTGATCCAAAGCTTTGAGAGTGTTTGTTCCAACCGACGACCATTGGGAACATGAGAACCAATCAAAAAAACAATAGCAGAAAGACCGACAACATCATGGTTATCCAATAAATGGCAAGGAAGCGCTAAAACCATTGTCATTCTAAGAAAATATCCATGCCAATGATAGCACATAACTAGAAAATCACATGCATTATCCATGCATCCAAAAATTAGCAAGGAAATCACATATACAACCTATTTCCTGCAAAGAAATCTAGTTGTAGTTGTTGATCCAATTGTTCCCTTACACTTTTCTTCTTTCCTTTTCCTTCTTTATTTAATCCAACTGAATATAGAGTGCTCCAAGCACGCTCCAAGATTTCTCAAGTGCACAAGGGTTGTAGAGAATGAGAGAATTGAAGAGAGCCCAACCCAAAACTGTCAAAAAGCCTAGAAACTAATCCTCAGATACCTTTTTATCATTGAGGCCTCTATTTTCTTTAGTTTCCTTCAGTTTTCCTTCAATTTCACTCTAATGCAAATTTGTGTCTCTTCATCTTCCTTTTCTCCTATTTTCATTTATTTCATAAATAAAATGCCAATTATTGCCACTTTGTGTTTGCCAATTTCCATAGCCATAAATTAATCACAAGTGATACCCATCACTATGTTTTTCCCAACATTTAGCTTGGAATACATGTCCCATGACATTGGTCTTATTTTATTTACATGGAAAATCAACCAGGGGCTATCATAAACCCCTTCCCCTTGGGGAAACATTGTCCTCGATGTTCTCTAACACCTATGACCAGCAAACCATTGAAAACAAAACATAATTTCCATGGAGCTTTATAAAATAACTCGATGTAGTATTTAGAATGAAAAACTACTGCAAACCATGACCAACATGACAAACATGACAATGATATCGCTTATTGTAGCTTTATAGCATAGTTTGTTATGGTATCTACAACAGTAAAACTCATTCGCTTGAACCAAAAAATAACAAAGGATATAAACCCTGTATACTATTATCCATCTCCCATGTAACTTGATCATGCCCAAAGTGCTTCCACTGAAATTTAACCTGCTCAATTTCTTTGTTCCATAGCATGAGTTGTTCCCGCTGCAATATGCATTATGGTTATGGCTAGAACTCTCCCTCTATTTCCACCTACAATATAGACCAGTAAATCACATGATCAACATCCTAGACTTACCTTTTAAATAATGAAACGTGGAAAACATCATGGACATTCACTATCGAAGGAAGTGCAAGTCTATAGGCCACTAGTCCAATCCTCCCAAGGATCTCGAAAGGCCCAAAATATTAAGGTGTTAGCAGGGCATGTGATCCAATACTCAAGGAGCTACTCTTGGGCTTGATGCACAAGTATGTATTCTCTCCAAATTGAAACTCCTTGAATTCTCTATGTTGATTTGCATCTCTTCTACTTTTCTAGTGTTGCCTTCAAATTACTCTTAATAACCTTCATTTATTGTTCCATCTCTGCCAATTAATACCCTATACACTAGATCATTCTAGCTGATAGGAGTATTAAAAATCCATCCATACAGTGCCTTAAAAAGACTCATCTTCAATGATTCTCGATACCCATTATTATACGTAAACTCAACTAGTGGAAGATACCCTTCCTACTTCCTCTATTGATGAATGAGGTACATCCCAAACATTTCCTCAAGAATCTTGTTAAACCTATCTATTTTTCTATATATCTATAAATGATAAGGGGTACTAAATGCTAAATTTGTCCCCAAACCTAGAAGTAACTCCTTCTAAAGCCTAGAAATGAACTTGGCATCTCTGTTAGATACAAATTTCTTAGGAACACCATGCGATATCACCATATCCCTAATGAAAAATGAGCTACCTCACTAGCTGAATTCATAGACTTAATTGCAATGAGGTGAGCTACCTTAACCTATTAACCACAACTATGATGGAATCATACTTTCTTGATGTCCTTGGAAAACCTGTAATGAATTCCATGGAAATGACCTCCCTTTTCCACTCTAGGATTGGAATCAGCTGCAATGAATTGCCTGGATGCTGACACTGTAATTTTACTTGTTCACAATCCAAACATCTTCCAACAAACTCAACCACCTCTTTCTTCAAGTTTGGCCAAAAATATAATTTATTGACTGTTGTTAATGTCTTATGATATGCCCGGTGACCTGAGTATGGCTTAACATGAAACTCCCTCAAGATAATCTTACTGAGTTCACTGTCATCTCAAACGTAAATATTCTTCTTGAATCTGACAAGCCATCTATTGTGAGATGATAATCTTTATCCCTATCACCTTCACCCTATTGATGTAACTTGTGCCTCAACTACTGATACTTGTCATCATGTTGTCATGCCTACAATATATGCTCCTGTAAGTTTGTCCCATAAGAACTCACTACTGTAATGTGATTCATCTACGCTCTTCTACTAAAAGCATCTGCAACCCTATTCTCATTTCCCTTGAGGTATCTGATCTTCATGTCAAACTCACTGAGAGCATATAACTATATAGGTTATATGACATTCTTATTAGGTTGGTCAAATAGGTACTTCAGTCCACTGTGATCATTACTCATTAAGATGAACCTCTTCCAAAGAAGATAATGTCTCCACATCTTCAAGGCATGAAGAATAGATGCTAACTTGAGATCATTGTTGGGTGCTAAAAGGTGTATTTTAAAACTCCTAATTGCCTCACATTAATTATCAACATGGGTAAGTCTTTTTATTCCAAGAGTGTACACAATATGTGCAAGCTATAATTCCACAGAGTAATGCATTAAAATAAGTTCTTACATTCAATACAAGAGTAAACGGATGCAATCATAAATCTCAAGCCTGTAAATTTAAGGGAAATAATTCATCTCAGCATCATGAATATATCTCAAACAAAACCATAATTCAATATTAATCAACCAATTCAAATGATAATCAACCGAGAGCATTGTATCATTAACTGAGCTCTTTCAGCTAGACTTAAACTACTAGATAGAAGGAAAGAATTTAATCAATCACACTCTATTCTTTAATTAACCAAAAATGATTCTTTAACTAATAACTAATTGAATCCATGACATGAGTTAAATAAAACCAACTAGGATTGCGCATTAATTAAATGAATACTAGAAATATGAATTAACAAAAATAAATCAACTACAAAGATGTAAAGCAGAATAAACTTGCAGGAAACTAAAAAAACATAAAACAAGGAACAACAGTAAGATGCACTAGAGACCGAGCCCTAGCCACCAGTGAACACTACTTAGCTACTTCAGAATGTCTAAATGAACAACAATGCACATTATGTATTAATCTTCAAAGTCACTTGTCATTACAATATGATATTCTTCTTTAGAATCACACTTATGTAAATTAAAATTAAAATTGAAGTAAAAGACGATAGATTCCTCTTCAGTTTTCCCTTCTATAGTCAAAAGAAAAAATATAAATGTGATCCCTCAGGATCAGGATATCCTGAGCGATTCACAACTAAATGCATTCTTCAAATAATTCTTCCATCTTACGTTGATCTTCTTGATTTATTCCTTGGTTCGACTGCACACAACGCGTCTCATTTCCCTTGATTAGCTTTTTCTGCTCTGACTTTGGAACAACAGTTGTTCCATTTGCTGTTTTTCTACATAAAAAGTAATGAGAGTTAGTTTGGTCGGTCAAATCGTATCAAGAGCGGTTTCATTCGTTCCTTATCAAAATCCTATCAATTTGTTATCATATCATGGCACAAAATGGATAAAGAAGGAGGAAAAAGATAGTAATCAAAAGTAAATACATACCTATTGCAAGGCTCAACATACTCCCCTGCTTACCTTTTTTCATGTCACCATGAAAAATGAATAGTTCCTATGTAATGTAGTTAAGGAGTAAGCTAAAGGAAAGGTTTCTTTATGAGGCCTGAAATCGTGATGTTGTGCCAGACTTGCAAAGGTTGTCTTTCATGTCCTTCAGGTAACTCATAGTCAGATCGATACCCTTTAGGAGGATACCAAATAATGGGACACCTAAATCGACATCCCAAAAAATAAGTCCCTTCCCTCAAGAGAAGATTGTTGTATGTGATTAATCGGCTTACAATAGCTTGGAAATTCCTATTTTTAAATGGTTCTCTTTCCTTAACACTGTTAGTTGAGACAGCCCATCTCATTTTGGATGCAGTGAGGGATCTTTCTGGACGGAGAGGAAATATGTAGTTCCTTTCTGTACAATTTCCTTATGTATGGGCCCGAAAATTTGAATCATGCCTTCTTGTGTCACCAGCCTTTTATGTTTAGAAAATAGTTGCAATGGGTGAGTAGACTCACTCCTTACCCAGAGATCCAACCCGTGTTCTTGTCTTTCGAATGCATTATACGCCTTAAACCACTTAAGTCGATTAACTGCAAAAGAGATAAAAGACTGGAATTGAATATATCCAACAAAAAGGCTAGGATTCTTATCCATCTCTTCTTCTAATATGAAATTATGCAGATAAAATTTGCAAAGATGCCTTTGGAATTTTTCCCCATGTTCCTTATAGCAACTTATAAAATCCTCAGTTGTCTTTAATTCGATTGGCTTTCCATCTCATACGGCTTTAATATTTAACAATAAGTACATTTCTAATAATAACATGGCATAATTTGTGGCAAGAGACCTACATGTCAAGACATCTGAATATAGCGAGCAAATAGTGTCTATCTGATTCCTGGCTCTGTCCAGCTTGGTCTTCACCTTCTTCAGTGTTATGAATATGATTCATAACAATTAAATAAATAAAATAAAGATAAATATTAAATAATTAAATATTAATTAGGTTAAATAGTCATTAAGTTAGGTAAAAAGTCATTTCTAAAAGACATGCCCATTCACGAAAGGTCACCTGCTAAGGTATAAAAGTAGGGCATCATTGTAACATTCAAATCATTTTATATCATCTTATACAATTTTATATATTAATAAATTATTATTATTGAATACCTGTGTGTATTTTTACATTCAAGTCTACAAGCTATGAGTCTCCGTGCTTCAACGTAAGTGTTTATGCTACAGTGGTATCAGAGAAATGACACATGATATAATCATGCAGGCCTTTGAACATAGTTCACTGCACAATGTGCCATTATGTTCACATCTTGATTACGTTAAACAGTTTAGTATTCAAGAAGCATTTCAACAATTAGAAAAATCATGTGCCAAAGCTACAACATGTTTTAAGGAGAGTTACGTAAAAATCGTAATAAGGAAGAAAATGAACAATATCATAACAATGAGGAAGATGCAGAAGTTTCAAGCGAATTGCATGAGACTATAAGTACAAATCAGTCCTTTCTTCTTCATGAGAAAACTAACGGTTTGAGATTTGAAGGCGGTGAGGGTGATGTGAGAATTTCTGCTATGGTTGTCTCCATTCCGAAAGTGGAACTGAAAGAGCCTAAATCTGGTCCAGTTAAGGTGGTGCCAGTTACTGACAGCAATGATGTGGTATCTATTCCATTGCATGACCTCACAACCACTACCATATCTGAGAATGAAAGGAATGCTCAGGCTTTGAAAAATGCTGAAGAAGAGGAGGATGAAAACCATGATCAAAATTATGAGAATAAGGCACAAAACATTACTTATAATAAATGTGAAAATAAAATTGGTCATAGTGACAGAGATCTACATGAAGATAATCTCAACAACAATTGTGATGAGAAGGATAGTCAAAGTAGTTGTATGAAAACTAAAGAAAAATACCACTCAAAATCTAAACCCAATTGGGAATATGAAGAAAAAAAAGAGGGTAATATTGTTGATGGAGAATCACCATGTTCTCCAAGAGAACAAAGTGGAGGATCATCAACTGAAGACACAAACAAACCAAGTGAATTGGTTCTATCCTCTAGGGAAACTAGCCTTATTTCAATGGACATTCCAGAAATGAAATTTTCTTCTTCAACATCATCTACCACTCAGACAATTTATGGAGCAACTCCTTCAGTTGTTTCAGTAGCTGTTAGCAAAGATATTTTTGGTTCACAATCCACTCTTGTAACTAAACTATCAGTTGCAAAAAAGTCTGGTGCTGCAACTAAGAATTTGCCAACTATCATGCCTAGCCCAGAAACAATTATTCCTGAAGAAAATATTATTTCAAATTCTTTCGTTCCTGCCTTTGGTTTGGAACAAAATAATTCTTTTTGTGAAAAGTGAAATAGTGAATTGCAATATTACCTTTCTCTTATGAATCAGAAATTGCCAATTGAGAGCCAGTTTGTGTCAAAGCTAACAGATAATTTAAATGCAAAGATTGTACTGGGTACAGTTCAAAATGCAAGGGAGGCATGCACATCGCTAGGCTACACCTACCTTTATATTTGTATGTTACTAACACAGTTTTATATGGTCTATCTGCTGATGTTTTAGAGAGAGACAATACTTTGGAAGAGAGGAGAGGAGACTTGATTCATTCTGCAACAACAATCTTGGACAAAACCAATCTGGAGAAATATGATCAAAAGAGTGGATATTTTCACGTTTCTGATCTAGGATGCATAGCCAATTATCACTATATTATTCATGGTACAATGGCTACTTATAATGAACATCTGAAGCCAACAATGGGTGACACTGAGCTATGCTGATTATTTTGTTTAAGTGAAGAGTTTAAGTATGTAACAGTAAGAGAAGAAGAAAATATGGAACTTGCAAAGCTATTAGACCGAGTACCAATCCTAGTTAAGGAGAGTTTAGAAGATCCCAGTGCAAAGATCAATGTTTTGCTTCAAGCATACATGTCACAGCTTAAGCTTGAAGGACTTTCTCTCACATCTGACATGGTGTTCATTACTCAGAGTGCAGGGCATCTCATGAGAGAACTTTTTGAGGTTGTTCTTAAAAGAGGTTAGTCTCAGTTAGTTGAAAGATCTCTTAACCTGTGCAAGATGGTGTTGTCAACTAGAGTTAAAGGTTCGTCGTCCCAACCCTGGTCCAATATTCAACGCTTTCATCCTACAACCAAATTCACTACAAACACGTCTGTACCCACATCCGCAATCCACTACCACTGCTCCATCACATCCACTGGCTCCTTTGTCCCATTGTCTCTACACCATCTGTTTCCAAATAAATCGAGCATGACTACCTCCCCAACCGCTATCATTCCCCACTGCACCTTCGCCTAAACGTTGTCTCCCTAACTCTGTTTTTTGTTTCCCTCCAATGCATCAATCATTGCACCGTTTTCAAGCCACCGTATGGACTTATAATTCTAAAATTTTATATTATAAAAATATATGACATAATTCATAATTATAAGTTATATAATTATTGATTAATAAACTTTTAATTTTAATAATATATATATATATATATATATATATATAAATATTAAAAAAAATAGAGTTTAAAAAAAAATTAATATAAAAATAATAATAATAATATAAAATAAAATAAAATATTTTCTAGGGAATATTAGTGACGAGCTATAAGATGAGAGAATGGACAGTGTATTATATTATATACATCAGAGGCGGCATACACTAAGTGAAGAAAGTCCACAGCGTTAAAGCTTTGAGGACAAAGCCTCCGAAAGTGAGGGCTATGTTATGAATATAATTCATAACAATTAAATAAATAAAATAAATGTAAATATTAAATAATTAAATATTAGTTAGGTCAAATAGCCATTGAGTTAGGTGAAAAGTCATGTCTAAAAGACATGCCCATTCACGAAAGGTCACTTGTTGAGGTATAAAAGCAGGGCATCATTGTAACATACAAATCATCTTATATCATCTCATACAATTTTATATATTAATAAATTACTATTATTAAATACCTGTGTGTATTTTCACATTCAATTCTACAAGCTATTAGTCTTCATGCTTTAGCATAACTTTTTATGCTACATTCAACTTTTCTTCTTCTTGTCTAAATCTATCAAAAGTCCCATTCTCAATTATGGTTAATTCCCTAAACTGTTTCTGCAACTCCTAATATTTTTGCAGGGGAACTGTCTCTTGTTCACATCATTCTAGAGCAAGCTGGGCTTGCATCCGTTATTCTTGTAGCTTTAGAAGAATAGCGTCTTTCCTTAACAGGATATCCTTAGCTTTCTCTTCTGTTTGAGTGCCTGTGCTACGAGAGGATATTTCCTCGGTCTATACTTATTGTGGGAGGACCAACCCTTCATCCGAAAGGCTGCATCCACTAAATCTACATGAAAATTTTCGTGGGTGGCTATTGTTTGAGTAGGAATGAGTTCGGTTTGGGTTTCCGTTGGCCTACCCTTACATATTTCTATTTGCATAGCCATAATGACTACCTCAAGAGTAGTTTTCTAGGCTTTGTCATTTGCAATTTCTTTAATCATCTGACGTAGCCTTTTAACTGTGTTTTGAAGCTTTTGGTATTTTTGTCCCATCTTCTTTAGCTTTTCTCCGACTACTTGCCTCTTCCAAGGAGCATATTTTACACTAACAGGCTTGTGAATAGCTTCTGTATCTAAAGATTTGTATTTCTTATCATGGTTGTGTTCCAATAGAACCGTGTCACTAGACTGATTGTCAGATTCATGAATAACTTTTGTGTCTGATTCCTTTTCCTCATCGATAGTTTTTGAAGAAGTTAGAATTTCTGTAACCAGAATCCTCTGGGGATTCAGCTTCCATTAGGTTAGGATCAAGTGATCCTCCTGGCTGCATGTATACATTCACATTTGCCAGGACCTGGGCCATCTCTATCTCAAGATCCTACAAAATATCATTTTTGGGGCTCATGGTTGATGTTTGAGGAGTCTCTTCTTCATTTTCCAGTTCATCATCAAAGTTTTATGCCCTTTCTTTCTCTAAGTCTTTTCTATCCTCTTCCTTGGGTTCTTTCTCTAAATTGGCCTCTTCCCCAATTTCTGATTCTAAATTACATCCTTCCCTTGTTTAGGTCCATCCTTTGGTTCCGACTCAGGGTCCTATTTACTAACTAGTATGGATGGCTCTACAGGTTGTTTGGCGCTATCTTGTGGATTTATCGACATTCTCTGGGCTAGATTTAACCTTAGAGACTGCCTGTGCTTATGGGGTTCAATGTTTGAGTGGGTAGTACTTTTCCTTTTCAGAACAGGTCTCTGCTAGCTTATCTCCAAGATTGCGGGATTTTGGATTATAGGGTTTTGACTAATCTCTAGGGGCACTATGAGACCATCCCAAGTTAACTTTTGTTGAATAAATTTATGGCTAACAATTAGTCTAATCAATCCATGGCAGCCAACTACATTTTTAGGGCACCCATCCCGTCTTATTCTATCGGTAGTATCATGCAGCAATGAATTCAAGAAAGATGGCAAATTAATAGTGAGCTTTAGTTTTAAAATAGCTAAAATTTTGAGTTGTCATGGTCTTACCACATCTCGTCATCCATCACAGGTAATATACCTTTGGACAACACTTGCCAACTCACACCATGGTTCTCAGAGAAGATGGTTGTATGCCCTTTCCTTTCTTGGTTAATTCCTCGTCTACATCTCTTAAAATGTCCACCACGTGTTTTTTTGGCCATATAGTTCCTTCTATCGGCAGCCCAGATACTTCAACTATTACAACATCTGATACTGTGATTCTACTACCTCTCACCAGGGATTGTTTATTCTGCAGATATTGTAGAAACTCAATAGTGATTTCCTCACTAAGGGGCTGAAATATTGTGAAATATGACATCCACCTTGCATAGACCAGAATTTCCCTAGCTCTGTTAGAGCTTCCAACATTAAAGGTTCTCGGTGCACTGTCTTAGCACTCATAATGCTTGAGTTCTTCCTACTATTGCAAATGTTAGTGCAGTGGAGAAAACATAGCAACAGATAGCAACAGAAAGATAGAATAGCAAGTAGTTATAACAGCTTAGTTTTACAATGTTAAATGATATTTCTATGAGAATTAATTAATTTGAGGACTATTATTTTTCCACATGCCGCGTGATCATAGAAGCCCATATCAGCCTATGAAATCCAATAAAACAACTATAACGCACGGACAAGTGTAATGGAGGTCCCCTCCCTCCTTCAAGATGAGAGGTCGCATATGGCTGAATGGATGGGAAAATGTTGTTATGATGGCAACGTACAAGGGTGAAAGGTACGACAGTAAATGAGACAGACTATGTATATTAATGAAAGGACTATAATAGGTATGGATATAATGAAGACAAGGTGTGTAATGATGGTTATTGATAAGAGACAAGATGCTTTGGTTGATGATAGGTTATGCGGTAAGGAAAAAGGACAACAATATGCAAGAAAAATATGCTTTGTTGATGATATTGATCAAGGTGGATGTTGGTGTCCACCCACCTATCCTATTTGGACCCCCACAACTGTCTCTTTCAATTTTTCAGTTTCCTTAATTATGGCACAATTTACTATTTTTAACAGTTTTTCGGGTCCTAAACTTCCGGAGCCATTTTGAGGAACGATGTTTTCTGGGAAATCTACCACCTGCAATTTTTCTGACAAAAAATCATCTTTTTCATCATAGTCCTCAGAGAGATCTTTCCAACGGGCTATCATGTGCGTAAAACGGAGATAATACGACCAATTCGTGACCCCAGGAAGTTTATGTACCAACTTATCCAAAAACGGGGCCCACAATTTGGTGTTTCATCTTCTAAGGTTAAGTTTTGGAATGTGAAGGTTTTCCATTATTTCTCAACAATAAATAGGCCTTTGAGCCTCATTGTAACACAGTTCAAAGGCATGTAGCAACCACATCTCTTCTCAGAGATAAGCTACCATCGCCCTAGCTGGTTTATTTCCATTTCTGGTTGTAAGCATATTTCAGTATTTTACAGTAATGAAATGAAATATTATTTCCACTGCATATCTGTCTTTATGGTTATCTATGTATTTTATT
>APFE031686608.1:47403-63111 GCA_000404065.3 Pinus taeda
CCAAGATGTGCCGGAGTTCACAAACATTTTTCATACCCTTCGCACACAGTTGGGTATCAAAGATTCTAAGTTGCATCTAGTACTCAAATACCGCTGCTGCCTACATAGATACATCCAGGAAGAGATGGAGTTCTTGAACATCTCCTCACTCGGCACAACATACCGATACACTGTCAAAATTGAGCAAAAGTTCAAACAAAATAAGTGAGACTTTGTATCTGTAAATCCGAAGCCCAAAGGACAAAGCCAAGGTGGGGTGACCCAAGACAACCTATCGAAGCCGCAAGAAAAGAACAACACCATGAAGCCGAAGAAGGACACAGGAAAGTGGTTTGAGTTCCACAAGAGTCCCACTTATAACACAAGTGAGTGTCAGACCAAGCAGTAGTTGGTGGCTGGGTTGAAGGCTTCCGAATCAGATACATGTTCAAACCCTGAGCCAGAACCCGACAAGGGGAATGGCAAAGGGAAGCAGATCATTGATGCGGAGCCCAGTGACACTGTTGCCACTGCCAAGATCCAGAAGAATGAACCTGAAGACACAGAGGAGGGGGAGCGCCTTTTCCACTCACAAATGTGGGTGAAGGGTTCACCACTACAATTCATTGTTAACAGTGGGAGCCAAAAGAACCTCGTTTCAACAGAGGTCATGAAACGGTTGGGCCTACCAACGACACCACACCAGCAGCCGTACAGTATCAGGTCGCTTCACAAAGGACGAGATCTCAAAGTTCACCAGAAGTGCCGCCTTCCCTACAGCATCAAGCCCTTCACAGACAAGGTATTGTGTGATGTTACACCTCTAGATGTTTGCGATGTACTATTAGGCCAACCATAATTGTGGAGGCGACATGCTGTGTATGAGTCAAGGGCTCGCACTGTCATTATTTCTTTGCATAATTAATTATACAGGATACCGGAGGTAGCCCCACCTACCGCCACCACTTTGATCACTACCAAGAAAGGCAGCAAGCTCATCTCCCAGACTAGGAAATTCATTTTCTGTCTGGTTCGCTCCCAAAGTAAGGGGAAGATCGTTGTTACATCCATGACCCCCGCAAAGGGTTCCTCCACATAGCAGCAATAACAAAGGGATACGGTCATGACAGAACACAGGAACAAATTCTCCTCACCCACATGGGTACCACACAAGTTTCAGGTGGGTGAAAAAGTTTGGTTGCATCTGCAGAGAGAACGCCTTACCAGAACCCATCAGAAACTCAGGCCACTCAGACATGGTCCTTACACCAATACCAAGGCTACGGGCAACAATGCTTGGAAGCACAACACTCCTCCATTCCTTCACTTTCACTGAGTGTTTAATGTGGACTATCATCAACCATGCTTCTCACCATTTCTGGACACATCAGAGATTGCAGAACAACTCACTAGAGACCTAGCTCAGCTGAAGCTTCCTCATCTTAGGGAGGAATTCAACGAAATGGGGACCATTGCTTCCTAAGGGGGGAGGAATGATGTAGGTGGATGTTGGTGGCCACCCACCTATCCCATTTGGACCCCTAGAACTGTCTCTTTCAGTTTTTTAGTTTCCTTAATTATGGCACAATTTACTATTTTTAGCAGTTTTTCGGGTCCTAAACTTCCGGAGCCGTTTTGAGGCCCTAAACGATGTTTTCTGGGAAATCTACCACCAGTGACTTTTTGACAAAAAAACATCTCTTTTGTCGTAGTCCTTGGAGAGATCTTTCCAACGGGCTATCATGTGCGTCAAACGGAGATAATACGACCTATTCGCGACCCCAGGAAGTCGATGTACCAACTTACCCAAAAACGGGGCCCACAATTTGGCGTTTCATCTTCTAGGGTTAGGTTTTGGAATGTGAAGGGTTTTCCATTGTTTCTCAACAATAAATAGGCCTTCGAGCCTCATTGTAACATAGTTCAGAGGCATGTAGCGACCACATCTCTTCTCAGAGATAAGCTACCATTTCCCTAGCTGGTTTATTTCCATTTCTTGGTGTAAGCATATTTCAGTGGTTTACAGTAATGAAATGAAATATTATTTTCACTGCATATCTGTCTTTATGGTTATCTATATATTTTATTGCATTCCTATTTAAATCTGGATCAGATATGCTGGTTGAAAATGATATGATTGATTAAAGCATTAACTCATGCATAAAGGTTCAAGGTAGGGAGAAATTAGGGAAATAATTTCTCTAATAAAAAGAAAAGTGAGAAGAGGGTATTATGATAATTATTGATGTTGAAAATAGAACTTCAATACTATATGCAGAGCTTTTGTTTCCCACAAGCTTCCATAGCCTTGACAGAGTTGCTTTCTAACCCATATGAGCCAGGATCCTCAATCTATAGTTGGAGAATTCCATTATTGTTTCTACAGAAGAGATCAGTGTGCTGGCATGGTAACCAGATGACCACACTGCCATTCACTAGGAACTAGCAAAAGTGATCAGGTTGGCTCATGATGAGACCCCATGTTCCAAGGATATTTTAGTCATCTAATGGATCATTACCCTGGTGTGGTGGCCATAGTGGGAATATCACATTGCTACATCCTTATGAACATGGTAGGCTAGCTCTTAATGAGACCCCCTATCCTCTATCTGTAGCCAAAATTTTATTGTTATTACATATTTTTATAATAAATAGAGGGAGGCTCAGTACTCCTTAAGAGTAGGAATGGTGGAAGAAGTTGAACATGTCAATAGAAAAAAATATACCCATAATCTCACTTATAATAGACACAGCATATTATAACCAGGAGGGGTGGAACCAACATCGTAAAGATATCAATCAGTGTCATATACAATAGAAATCGATACACTAAAGTAATATATAAATAATTGTGTCCCCCCTTTAAAAAAAATAAAAATAAAATAAAATAAATTCTATCATCAAGACGTTATTTTTTTAAACATCATAATGTTAAGGGTATTCACCTGCTGTAATAGAATTCATAATTCTTGTCCTCATAAAAGTATTGTACTTCATGCCATGAAAGGGAATCAAAAAAATGGGGCTGAGATGAGCTAGGAATAATTCTACAAGTGTTGTTCAACATCACAATAATGCAAGGAAAAGGGTGTTGTTTGGAAAACACATGACTTCAAGAAGCAAAAATGTTGTTCCAAAGATGGAAAAACAACTGTTCAAAAGTGGGAACAACAAAACACGCTAAGAGAAAAAGGTGTTGTTTGAACAACAAACAACAAAAAGTGTTGTTCCAAAGTTGGAACAACAAACACGAAAAATTGTTGTTCCAAAGTAGGAACAAGAAAAAGAAAAAAAATTATTGTTCCAAAGTGGGAACAACAAAAAAAAAAAGGTTTTGTTCCAAAATGGGAACAACAAAAATGAAAAAGTTTTGTTCCGAAGTGGGAACATCAACAACGAAAAAGTTTTGTTCCGAAGTGGGAACATCAAAACAAAAAAGTGTT
Source organism: Pinus taeda (assembly GCA_000404065.3). NCBI lineage: Eukaryota > Viridiplantae > Streptophyta > Pinopsida > Pinales > Pinaceae > Pinus > Pinus taeda. The sequence goes on from APFE031686608.1 coordinate 50,826, forward strand.
GTTCAGAAGTGGGAACATAAAAAAGAAAAATGGTATTCCGAAGTGGGAAAAACAAAAATGAAAAACTATTGTTGTGAAGTGGGAACAACGAAAATGAAAAAGTGTTGTTCTGAAGTGGGAACAACAAAAACAAAAAGTGTTGTTCCGAAGTGGGAACAAAAAAAATGAAAAAGTGTTGTTCCGAAGTGGGAACAACAAAAACAAAAAAGTGTTGTTCCAAAGTGGGAATAGCAAAAATGAAAAAGTGTTGTTCCAAAGTGGGAACATCAAAAACGAAAAATTGATGTTTCGAAGTGGGAACAGTAGAAATGAAAAGGTGATGTTCTAAAGAGGGAATACCAAAAACAAAAAAGTTTTGTTCCCAAGTGGGAACAACAAAAACAAAAGTGTTGTTCCAAAGTGGGAACATCAAAAATGAAAAAGTGTTGTTCTAAAGTGTGAACAACAAAAATGAAAAAGTGTTGTTCCTAAGTGGGAACAACAAAAATGAAAAAGTGTTGTTCCGAAGTGGGAACAACAAAAACAAGAAGTGTTGTTCTGAAGTGGGAACATCGAAAACGAAAATGTGTTGTTCCGAAGTGGGACCTACAAAAACAAAAAAGTGTTGTTCCAAGGTGGGAAAAACAAAAACAAAAAAGTGTTGTTCAGAAGTGGGAACAACAAAAACAAAAAGTGTTGTTCCAAAGTTGCAACAACAAAAATTAAGAAGTGTTGTTCCGAAGTGGGAACAAAAAAAAACAAAAAGGTGTTGTTCCAAAGTGGGAACAACAAAAAATCAAAAAGTGTTTTTTCGAAGTGGGAACAACAAAAACAAAAAAGTGTTGTTCCGACGTGGGAATGACAAAAAAAAAAGTGTTGTTCCGAAGTAGGAACAACAAACAAACAAAAAATGCAGAAAATCAAATTAGCAATCATATTTACAGTTTTTACAAAAAGAAATAACTTTTTATGAAAAAGAAGCTTCCGAAACTTTTTACAAAAATGAAGCTGTCGAAGGATTGTCTTCTGCCGCTAGAATTTGCATGGTGGAGTCCTCGCATATCTGCTCGTAAAAGGATTCTCTTGTAAGTGGTTTTTGGTAGAGGAGTACCCAATTCCAATTTGTTTTAAAGGAAACACTAGACCCATCAATGGTGGCCAATGTAAGAGTGCCATTGTCATCTACTTCATTTATTTCATAGGGGCCTAACCATCTAGCTGCAGTTTACCAGGGAAGTCTTAAAACTGGAATCATAAAGAAGTTCCCAGTCACCCTCATGAAATGTCTTTTTGTTAATCAGGGAATCATGCCATTTATCTCTTTCAGCATGCTGTAGAGCCAATAGCCAAATTTCATCTAATTCACTTATTGTTGTAGTCTATTAATCTAGCCTTAAGTTAAATCCAGTCCCACTTCCTGGGCTATCCTTAGTGTTTGTATCTCAAATTCTATGGGGAAAATGGGTTCTTTACCAAATACCAGCTGATATGGAGAGTGTCCAATAGTGTTCCTCCATGTCATGCAATATGCCCACAAGACCTTCGGTAGTAGAGTAACCCAGTCTTCTCTATGCGATGAGATTGTCATTGTTCGAATAACTTCAATTACTTTGTTGGTACTCTCAAACTGCCTTTTTGCCTACAGGTGATATGGAGATGTAATTCTGTGGATAATGTGATGATTCTTCAGTGCAGCAGTGATCTTATGGCCTACAAATTGTGGCACCCAAAAATTAATTACTTCTTTGGGTAAGCCATATCGCACAAAAATTTCAAAAAGAAAATTAAGCATTGTTTCCTCTATTGCTCTTGGTAATGCTACTACCTCCACCCATTTAGTCACCTATTCTATTGCAACCAATATATATGATTTCTAATTGGATGGTGGTTGATCGGATCGACGAAATCTAACACCCATCACTCAAAGGGTTCTATCACTAGCCGTGGATGCAGAGGTGTTGACTACGTGGGGCTTGACCCAGGTTCAGTAGTGATTTTAGCCAAGAAAATCCCAGTGCTACTGGCACTTTCGACAATAGTCCATGGAGCGTGGACTAAGGTCTCACCCGAAGTAGTATGGCAGGGTGCTGGAACTAGGTTTCTGCACCCTAGGGATGTCTTGATGAGGGTTCTGGAGGTTCACGATCTTAATCTGTGCGCTGCGCTGCTCTGCGCAACTTCCTATTCTTTGCAACCCATGCATACCTTCATATTATTCCGATCCGATCCTTAGTATGCTATTTATATCAGTGCTTAACTTAGTTTGTGTGGGCCCAATTGTCTTATTAGTTGTTCAACTTTTCAGCATAGCACGTGTACTTGAAAATAATATAAATGCATAAAGAATAACTAGAACAAAGAAATATAGATCTATAAGTAGATACACAATATTCTGAATCAATCTTATCTTTATTAATGCTCAAATTCAGTTACAGACCCATCTCCACCTTGCGCACTCAGCTGCAGAGCCTCTACCTATCACTATGACCCAATACACTTTAGAAAACTTCTATCTTCTGACCATGCCTTCACATCTATCTATTACTTATCAAAAACTTAAAGCCGACTTTACACTTAGAGCCTCACTCTATTTATACAATCCCAATGTACATGGACCATGGGTAGGCCAACACACTTTACATTAAATTACATTATTTGAGGGCGGACAACCCTAGACTCTCGTGCTATGCACCCACATTTCACGGGGACTTTACATTACACTTGGCCAAAATGCGGGCTTCAAGCCCCAAAAACATGCTATGGGGGGGTCTGCCACCCAATAGGCCCCCAACACAATCATCGTGACTCATCCCGAGTCACTCTACTGGTACGGAAATCTTTGTGCGAAGTCCATCCAATTGTGCCTGTGCGATGCAAAGGTCCACAATGCACCATGTTTTCATCGTCTGGATCTTCTCCATTTCTAATTCTTAATCATCAGCATCTGACTTGATTCTCTACTTTGATGCTGGCTTCTAGTACTTGTGTTTATAGTCTCGCACCTTTGTCCAACTTCTCAGGTCGCAAGGGCTGTGCTTTGGTTAGTTAGTCAGATAGCCGTCCCACCCATGTAGGGCTTTAGGCGACTGCCATTTATTTTTCCTGGGAAGGGTTCTCCATTAAATTTGACTAGGTGGACCACACCTCCGTCGGTGACCTCCTTTACCACATACGGTCCCAACCAATGCATTCTGAATTTTCCTGGAATTTTTTTGAACTTGCTACCATATAGCAACACTAAATCATTTACCTTGAATGTGCACAACTTGATATGGTGATCATGCCAGGCCTTCTCGTGTTGTTTCTAAACTTGCTAATGGAATCCCACTAGAAACTGTACTTCCTCAAGTTCTTCCAATTGTGTGAGCCTCTCCTCCAAGGCTCCATGGTCCAACATACCTGTAAGTGCTGCTATTTGCAAACTGGGTATGATGTATTCCATTGGCATGACAGCTTCCGTGCCATAGACTAACGTGAAAGGTGTCTGACCCATCAATTTTTTACACGTGGTTTGGTATTCCCATAATATGGTAGGCATGCATAGGTCCCAGTCATTTTTCTATGTCTTGCATACTTTGGTCAGTTTGGTTTCCAAAATTTTGTTGAATGCTTCTACTATCCCATTAGCTTACAAATGGTACGATGTACTTTGCTGATGATACACCTGGAACTCCTTGCAAAGGAACTATGCCCAACTGAACTGTACCCCGTCGGTGCATTTTTTATCCAGCATGATGACCGTTGTTGGTACCTCATTACCACGACATTTTCTCATCACTTTTCCTGCTAGCAGTTGGGTGGCTACGCGCACCGCTTTATCTTGAATGCTAGTAATGACATAGCCCCTCTGCTTCTTCTCTAACCTGTATTTCTTCTTCATGGCTTTTGTGAGTGTCAAGTCTCTACTTTAACCAGCTATTTCTGTGGGGTCTCTTCTTGTATAGGGAAGGCAATAAATCCTATGAATAAGCTCCGTCGTAATGGGAATCAGCTCCTCCAACCACATGTACCCATCATGCACTAGGCAAAGTAGTTGCTTGATGATGAATATCGTGATTGGTGCCTAGTGAAGCTGTGGAATCCATAGTAGGTGGATTAGCATAGCCTCCTCCACCCTGCACAAACATTTTCGTGGCTGTAGCACTATAACTAACCCCTCCTTTCTTTGTTTCATAAGTTGGCTAGTCTCCAAATGCGGGAACCTTCCACTGTCTGGGAGGTCCCAATCTTCAAATTTCATCGTGGGCATGCAGCCTAGGGCTGAACCCTCAAATAGAATTCCATCTGGGGAGAGTGGGGTTTTGAGTGTGCTCTTAACGGTATCCACGTCCTTGGGTACTTTTTCCTTCCCTTTCCTTGGGGGAACATATTTGGGCAGTTTTATTGCAGCGTGCACTGGTTGAATGTCTTCCTCCACTTCTTCATCTGGTTCAATCTCTTCTACAAAGGCCTGAAGATCCACATCCTCATCATCCGTCTCAATGTTAACTATCTTTCCCTTGTCTTCCATAGATAGTTTACCGAACAGCAGATTTCATGGAGACCTACGGACCGGTCCTGCTGCCTGTGGATCCTTTTTGGGCTTCTGCGTTTGGGGCGATTTAGGGATTTCTGGTGCATCCCTTGCCAGTGGCTTAGAGCTCTGCTCAACTCCCTTGGCTATTGGCATCATTCTGATCAGGGAATCCTATGTCTCTATGGCCTAGGTACAGGTGATATAGACAATCTTCCAAATTTGGCTACAATTTCTTCTAACACTAGTTGAATTCCTTCTTCTAATTCAATTGGTGTATCAGTCATCTATTATTTAGACTGACTGCATATGAATTTCCCTTTTTTTGGTTACTATCACCACTCCTTTCTCCTTAATCACCCCAACCCATGTTATTGGGAACAATTTACAAACAAAGTCCCTTTTTCCTCTATCGAAGTTGTAATTCCATAGGAATTACACAAAACACTATCGGCAAGGATTTTGAACAGATTTAATGCAATCGTGTATGAAATACACTATTGACAGGTTTACAAAGGGATATATTAATACCCAGACATACATTATCAGCGCAAGGTTTCAAAGAAATGCACTATACACATTTAACACTCTCGGCGGGGTTAACTATCGACCCTTCCAATGCTCCTTTCCCCAATGCGATAACATGTAGTGTTATCAGAAATCACAATTGGTGACTCCAATATTCCAAATACTAGGCTCCTACCACTTCATTCTTGCGATGCAATAAGCCTTGCAGACCTGATAACTTATCCACCCTACCCTATAGTATTTCTAGTCTGAGTTATCAAAGTTTTAGACTTCGGCAATTCCAAAGGTCCTTCCCGCTCCACTATGATTCTTTGATGCGATAATGGCTCAGACCCGATACGGGTATGAGCCAAATTTAATAAGATTTTAGGTCCAGAACTTCGTTCAGGCTAAGTATTTTCATAGTTTTCCTGTGCAAAACAAAGTTTCTTCTTGCGAAACTCAACAATGTTTATAAGGGAAACACGGTGTGCCGATATAAGGGAAAACCACACCAACAAGTTTAAATAAAATATCAATAGGAAAAGCAAGGCCAAATCACTAATAACAAGGTTCATAAGGAAAGAACTACAACCAAATACACATACAAATACTAGTTAACAGAGAACCATAAGTTCAAATGCACAGAGAGGGTTTTGAAGATCACAATGTCTCAAGGATCAACCAATACAAAGATGTCCCATTCTTTCCTTCAGAAAATAATAGATAAAGCCCACTCGGTCCTTATCCCTTTATAATAGCATGCCAAATACATATGTACTTGTTCATTTTAGCAACCAGATCCTAAAATAGAAACATAGTTATTATGACTAACAGTTCTGTGAGACATCCCCCTTGAGAACCTCCACTACAACTTATCCATACAACGATTATTATAACATGATGTTATCCCTATGCTAAACTAGAAAAGCATGGAAATTGATGGCTAAAGGAACCCACTTCTTTGCTTGTAGATTTTTTTGGATTTTTGGAATAAGTTTGAAGATTTTTCCCTCCAAGTCACATGCTCCTGCATCAGACTCCTGAGGACAAAATTCTTCATGGGCTCCTGTCCATGATCTCATCTACAGAACTACCCAGTTTTTGTAGCATGTTTTCTGTAACCCAAGCAGTTTCATTGGTTGGATGATCTTTCCATTTTACCAAAGACTGGAAGTACTCTTGTCCCCTTGTTTTCTTAAACAACTTCATGTCCAAAATTATTTTTGGCTGCAATTACTTTGTTGTGGGTAACTATTTTACCCAGTCGATCTCTTGGGTATCTTGATCCTTTTATGTATCATTTGTAGTTTCACCTTAATACTTGTATAGGTCAAAAACATTGAAAATTGGTGATATTCCAACATCAAGGGGTAATTCAATCTCATAGGAATTTGCATAAAATTTCCTCAATACTCTGCACGGTCCAATTTTCTTGAACTTCAATTTGTTATACTCCCTGTTTGGAAACCTTTCCTTTCTGAGGTGTGCTAAAACCAAATCTCCAACTTTAAAGTTCACCTCTCTTCTTCTCATGTCTGCTCTGGTTTTGTACTTGATGTTGCTATCCTGTAGTTGTTGTTTCACTTGTTCATGTATTGCTTGCATTTCTAAATCAAAATCTTCTCCCTCTGCACTTCCCATCTGATCTTTTCCCAAGTTTCTTAACTAAGATACTCCTCTTGGATGTATTCCATAAACTACATGGAATGGACTCTATCCTGTACTCCTATTAGGTGACTCACTATATGCATATTGAGCTTGTGCAACACTTGATCCCATTGCTTTGGTTTTTCTGCAATAAGACTCCTTAAAATATTTCCCAAACTCTTGTTCACAACTTCAGTCTGTCCATCAGTTTGTGGATGATAGGTAGAGCTAAAACTTGGTTTAGTTCCCAACTTCTTCCATAATGTCCTTCATAAATGTCCAACAAATTTTGAATCCCTGTCTGAGATAATAATTTTGGGCAACCCATGCAATCTTACAACCTCCTTAAAAAAAAAAATAGCAATGTGAGAAGCATCACTAGTTTTATAACATGGAATAAAGTGTGCCATTTTTGAAAATCTGTCCACTACAACAAAAATTGAATCATTACCTCTTTGAGTCTTTGGTAAGCCCAAAACAAAATCCATACTTATCATATCCCATGGCCTATCTGGAATTGGTAATGGAACATACAAACCTGTGTTTTGGCTTCTTCCCTTTGCATATTGACAAACTTTGCAAGTTTTCACATACTTCTCCACTTCATATTTCATTTTAAGCTAGAAATAAAATTTGTTTAACTTCTCATATGACTTCTATACATGAAAATATCCTGCAAGTCCTCCGCTATATTTCTCTTTGATTAAGTTCTCCCTCATAGAACAGTTTGGTATGCACATTTGATCTCTCTTAAACAATAGTGCATCTTGTAATAAGTAATCCAACCATTAACTCATATCCACCAAAACAAGATTTTTACAAGATTCAAATGCCTCTTTAAAATCTGGATCTGTTTCATACAATCCTTTAATAAAATCAAAACCCAACACTTGAATTTGACTCTCTTGAAATAATACACTTCTCCTACTTAAGACATCTGCAACTTTGTTTGATTGGTCATCTATATGCTTCAACACAAAATGGAAGCCTTGAAGATACTTTACCCATTTGGCATGTTTCTAGTTAAGCTTTGGCTATTGCATAATATACTATAGTGCATGGTTATCTAAATAAAATATGAACTCCTTCGGCATTAGATAATGCCTCCATTTATTCAATGACTGCATAACTACATAGAACTTCTTGTCATAAGAAGAATACTTCTTCTTTGAATCATTCAACTTTTCACTAAAATAGGTTATAGGTTTGTCTTCCTAACTTAATACACCCTCAATAGCTTCTCTGCTAGCATCACAGTTCATTTGGAAAGGCTTACTAATACAAGGTAGAACCAAAATAGGATTTCCAGTGATCTTATTCTTCAATAGCTGGAAATTCTTTTCTGCTTCAGCAATCCATCTAAATCGTTGTTTATCTTTCTTTCTAATCTAAATAATAGGAGCATTGATCTTACTAAAATTCTTTATAAATTTCCTTTAAAAACTAGCAATACGATGAAAACTTCTTACCTCAAAAACACTTTTAGGTGAAGGCCACTCCATGATTGCCTTGATCTTCTTTGGATCCATCTTCAGTCCTTCAACAAAAATAACAAAACCCAAGTACTCTAGCCCTTCTTTCATGAATGAACACTTCTTCAAATTCAGCAATAATTTCTCTTGTTGTAGCCTTTGTAAGACATAATTCAAATGTCTCATGTGCTCCTCCTTAGACCTGTTGTAAACTAATATGTCATCCAGATATACTATTACAAATTTATGAATGAATTCTTTAAAAACTTCATTCATGAGTCTCATAAATGTACTTGGTGCATTTGACAACCCAAAAGGCATTACTCTCCACTCATACAATCCCTCATTTGTCTTAAAGGCAATTTTCCACTCATCCCCTTCTCTTATCCTTATCTGATGATACCCACCTTTAGGATCTAGTTTTGAGAAATACTTTTCTCCACTAGAGAAATCCATTAAATCTTCAATTCTAGGTAAAGGAAATTTGTACCTGATTGTGATTTTATTGATGACTCTTCAATCTGTACACGTTCTCCAGCCTCCATCTTTCTTTGGACTCAACACTGTTGGTACTGCACAAGGACTCAATCTTTCTCTGATCAGCCCTTTGTCAAGAAATTCTTGCACCTGCTTCCTAACCTCTTCATTTTCTGTAGGAGTCATTTTGTAAGATGCTTTGTTAGGTAGACATGCTCTAGGAATCAAATCTATATGATGTCTAATTCTTATAATGGGTGGTAACTCATTCGGCAAATCATCAACAATAATATCACAATAGTTCTCCAACATTTCTTGAATTTCAATGGGTAAATCAAAAACTTTATTAGAAGTCATTATTACCTTAGGTTTGCAAATTACAACAAAATTTACCTCATTCTCTTCAATCTGCTTCAAGTATTCCTTTCCTCCTAGTAACTGAGTTTTTGGATCAGTCTTCTTTCCTGATGCATCTTCTTCTTGCAGAGGAAGCAACGTATGATTGACACCATCCTTTCCAAACTTGTAGGTGTTTCTTTTCCCATCATGCATAGCTCCTATGTCATATTGCCAAGGTCTTCCAAGCAATATGTGACACACATCCATTCGCATCACGTCACGTACAATTTTATATTTATAATTTCCCAACTGAAACTCCACTTCACACTGTTCATTCACTAACAGTTGATGTCCCTTTTGTAACCATTACACCTTGTAAGGTGTTGGATGTTTCATTGTCTTCAGTTTCAATTTATCCACCACTTTTGTAGAGACCAAATTATTAGTGCTGCCACTATCAATGATCGTCTGACAACATTTCCCTTGAATCTTACACACTGTTCTGAACAAAGTCTTTCTTTGTGATGGTTCAACCATCTCCTTTGCTAGCTTGAGAAAAACGTTATTAACTACCAAAGATTCTCCTCTCTCTAGTATATTTTCTTCTCCTGTCACTGCTGTTGCTATTGCTTCTCCCATAGCTTGAGTAACAATTGCATTCCTTTGCATTGTTTTTGCTTTCACTGTGCACTCAAGAGCTCTATGTCCCAGTTTGTTACATCTGTAACATCTTACTTCTCTTCCTCTTCCTCTGCCTCCTCTTCCTCTAGAAAAACTCCCTCTGCCTCTTGCATCACCTCCTGTGGGTGCATGCTAGGTTGACCTACTGCTAGCTCCATCTTTAGGTGTTGTAGATCTTCCTCTACCACCTTGACTTCCCCTTCCTCAGAAAGTACCTCTCCCTCTGCCAGACTGCTTCCTCATGAGCTTTTCTTCAGCTCGCGGTGCCATCTAATAAGCTTCCTCTACTGTTTTAGGAGATAGTGTACTTATCTCATATTGAATGTCCATCCTAAGACCATTCACATATCTAGCCATCTTCTCATCTATATCCTGATTTTCTCTAGCTCTTATGCTTACCTTATAGAATTCCTCTATGTATTATTTCATTTTAATATACCTATGTCTAAGATTTTGCATCTGTCTGAACAAGGTTTGCTGATAATTAGTTGGTAGAAACTTAGCTCTTAGCTTTGCTACCATCCTGCTCCAGTTTTTGATAGGTTGCTTGCCAAGTCTCTTTATTTCTGCCTGCACTCCATCCCACCAAAGTGCTACATGGCCTTTTAGCTTGGTGACAAAAAACTTTACTTTCTTCTCATCTTCTGTTTCTCCATAGTCAAATAATTTCTCCATGCCATTAATCCAGTCTATTAATCCTTCTGGGTTCAATCCTCCTTCATATATCGAAACCTCAGTCTTTGGCCTAGCTAAGGATATCAATACTGATTGGAAGAATCTCATCTCAGAAGTAACTGCTACAACTTCCTCCTCTGCAGCTTCAACCTAAGGCTCACTAACATCTCCATCATCTATATTTCTCCCTGTTGTTAATGCATCCAATTTATCTTGCATCTGTTGCACAACTTCCATCACTTCAGCATTTGCAACTAGCCATCCTCTTCCACCATGTGCTCATCCTATTCCAACTCTGAAAGCCATATTAACTTTCCTTCTCCTACTTTTGATATTCAATTCAATGTCAACTGGTGGCCATGATAGCACTAATGGTGGCCTGGCTGTAGGCGATATAGACAATATTCCAAATCCAGCTACAATTTCTTCTAACTCTGGCTGAATTCCTCCTTTTGATTTAATTGGTGTATCAGTCATCTATTGTTTACACTGACTACTTACGAATTTCCCTTTTACTAGTTACTATCACCACTCCTTTCTCCTTAATCGCCCCAACCCTTGTTATTGGGAACAATTTACAAACAGAGTCCCTTTTTCCTCTATCGGAGCTGTAATTCCATAGGAATTACACAAAACACTATCGGTAGGGATTTTGAATGGATTTAACACAACCGTGTATGAAATACACTATCGGCGGGTTTACAAAGGGAAATATTAATATTGATACATACACTATCGGCGTAGGGTTTCAAAGAAATGCGCTATACACATTTAACACTATCAGCGGGGTCAACTATCGACCCTTCCAATGCTCCTTCTCCGATGTGATAACACATAGTTTTATCGGAAACTGCAATTGACGAATCCAATATTCCAAATGCTAGGCTCCTCTCGCTCCAGTATTGTGATGCGATAAGCCTCACGGACCCGACAACTTATCCACCCTCCTCTACAGTATTTCGGGTTCGAGCTATCGGAGTCTTGAACTTCGACAATTCTAAAGGTCCTTCCCACTCCACTGTGGTTCTATGATGCGATAATGGTTCAGACCCGATACAGGTATGAGCTAGATTTAATAAGATTTCAGGTCCAAAACTTCATTCAGGCTAAGTATTTTAATGGTTTTACTATGCAAAACAGAGTTTTTTCTTGCGGAACTCAACAATGTTTATAAGGGAAATAGGGCGTGCCGATATAAAGTAAAACCACACCAACGTGCTTAAATCAAATATTAATAGGAAAAACAAGGCCGAATCAACAATAACAAAGTTTAGAAGAAGAGAACCGCAACCAAATACACATACAAGTACCAGTTAACAGAGAACCATAAGTTCACCCGGATGCGGGTGTTATGGTTTGACATGAATCACATTAACGCCCCACGCCCAAGCCACATGGCTTCACGCTCCCGCCAGGTGGTGGCCATGGGTTTTGATAGCGTTTTGGGTGCCAGTACAAGCAGCGGCATTAAAAGCCCTTTAAGGCAGGCGGATTACCGAGGCTCTGAGGCCAAAACTTCTATCATGGCGCCTCCTTATTACTGTTCAGGTAAGCGACCCGGCTCCAGTTCTAATCTTGCGATTGCCCAGGGAAGTGTTCAGGGAAATCCTGCGATGGCCCAGGGAATTGTTCAGGGAATTCCCATCCGCGTCGCCATCTCATGCCCAGTGTTAAGGATTGTGAGCTCTAATAAGACGAATGTGCAGGGGATTTGCGGTAGTTGCAGAATTGGTGGCAGGTATATTTCAATCAATTTCTGTTTGCTCAGTTGTGTCAAGCTCACTTCGCCACTCATGGCTCCTCGAGGTGGTTATAAGTCGCCTCGCAGGGGAGGTCACTCTAGCCAGTCCAGCGGCACAAAAAAGAGAAAACGGACCTGCCCGAAGAGGATTGCTCCCTTAGCGTGCGCTTCGCCTCCCTCTGGTGCCTCAACGCCTTCGCCTTCCGAGGATTTGGACAACGTGGTCCAAATAGCTACTCTTTGCTATCATCG
>APFE031686613.1:0-16024 GCA_000404065.3 Pinus taeda
TATTAAATGGCAATTTCAAAATATTGATGATGTCTTTTTTGACATTTTCTCTCCTATCTCCACTTTCACTTTTGCATTCTTACTTTTCATATCCATTTATATTATTTTAGTTTAGATTGTCCTTAATGATAAATGAAACATTCACTCAAAATGTGAATAATTTCAAAATATTTTTGCACTTTCCATCTTAGTATGATATAGATGTTGTAATGTCATGTATTGTAAACATTCCAATTACATAAAAATAAAAATGAAATAAAAATAAAATTTGAAAAATAAAATGAATAATTAAAATAAAGTTGAGTAAAATAGTCAATTTCTTTTTAGGGGTTTTTTGACTCCAATTAAAATAATAATAATAATAGTAAAAGTAAAAATGACCCATGGTATTAGTACATGGTATTGAGAAGTCATTGACCCATAGTATTCAGTGGAATATAGCCTATTTAAAGAGAGAAATTAATTGAGCCTAGATCCATCTTAATGAAAAAAAATGATAAAATAAAAGAAATTCATTTGCGGCATCCGGTATCGGTGCCAGTAATGAAGGATTTTATGAATATTCCTACTGTTATCCAAGGACTTGTCGCGCGTTCCTTACAGATTATACGATGAGTTCAAAGGTGTGTGCAGAAGCTGGAATGAAATGATGTGTAGTCCCCAATTCTATGAGCACCGAAAGTACTACGGCATGACTCAACATTTGATATGTCTATTTCACTCAATTTCGAGTCTCTTTGATTATGGAATAATGGTATATGACCTTGTGGAGAAGACCTTGGAAAGGACAGCCCCTATTCCTTACGATCCTCCTCCATTTGTTGTTTTAAGGAAAGGAAAGCTTGTCCTATTTGGAGAAAGTTTTAATGAAAGGTTGTTGTCTTCATCTACGATTTTGTGTCCAAAGAATGGCTCCGCAGAGTTGACACATATAGTGTAGACGTGGCTCCTTTCAAAAGAAGTGATCAGTGATGCCTGTTCTGTGCTGCAGCGTGGCGTGACCGGATTTTTTTGAATGGTGTTACAGAGGAAGGAAATCCAATCTCCTATTTCTTTCAGCTGTCAACTGGGAAGTGGAGTGCAATTGAACACCAAGAGTTTGCTTCTTATTCAACTGCATACGCTGTAGCATCCTTAGAGACCTGAATATTCAACTGCATACGTTGTAACGTCCTTGGAGATCTAAATATTCATACGTTGTTTTATATTTAGCATCATAAATAACTTTTACTTGTTTTGCTTTAATGATGAATTGTGGTTGCTTTACATTTTGAAATGGAAACATTATGAGATGGTGCTTGAAATTGCATTATCTGCTATTTATTCTACATTGGCATTCTCACTTGTGTGGAAAGTTCACTTGGATTTAAAATTTAAATACATTAAATCAGGCATTTACACTATAAATTTTTTTGAATATGTATATCCTAGTTATTTTCCATGCGTTATTTATGTTAATAATTACTTTATGAAATCATTTTCCACCAGTTCAATGTTGTAAAGTGTATTACGTAATGTTGTAATTTCTATCCATAAAAGAGTTTACAATCCTCTTTTGTGATTATACAATTTCAATCATAATTCTCAGGTTCCTACATAGTGATATAAAAATACCTATTATATATAAAAATACTCCATATAATTTTATCTGAAAAATCTCTCAAATATAATTATTTTTAAAAGTAAATTAACTATTATTAATAGTATTAGTTAGCCTTATTAGATATTTAATATTAAACTAATAAGGCCGCATCCTATGTAGTTATCTTCGTGGTCTTTATGCTAAGATTTTGGTTTTATTCTAATAGCTATAATTAATGTGATTATAATAATAAATATATAAAATTATTCTATGTTATTCCTTATCTTTTTTTAATTTCAAAATGTTCCAACATTTACTCCCTAACCTCTAGCTTGACACTACTGTATTTTAAAAAGTTTGGTCTTATTTTCTTGCCTTATGTTTCTTGTTCCTTATGATGGATGAAGGGTTCACCGAAACAATTTTTTCAAAGATTTTTTTTTTGTAAGTCAAAGTTCTATTCATTCATCAAAAAAGAAGTACATTAGCAGCAAAATGCAGGTAGTCTCAACCTTGACTACTGCGATTAGCATATGACAAAGAAACATGTCCCACGTAAGAAGTTCTCCATGCTTAATTAACCAGAGAAAGAAAAAAATACTTTTGGCCATAGTTTGGGATACCAGATGCTTTTCCATAAAGGATCAGGATTTGTGTCTGCAGAGGAAAACATAATAGAATTATCTTTTTTGAGAGAGAACATACCTTTCGGAAGATGGCCGCATTGCAGTTGTCATGTTCTCCATTATCTCAAACCCCTGGAAACTTGGAAGGTGTGAGAAGACACACTATTGACTACGATAGAATAGAAAGGAGTTTAAATAATTGGTTTGATCTATCTAATCCAGGAGGGAGAGAATCCAAATGCATCTAGAATAGACATGATATAGTTCCAATTCAAGTGATCATAAGCCCTGGAGAGGTAAATTTTAATGAGCATACCTAGAGATTTGGATTGGGATAAAGAGTAAACTACCTCATGAGCCACAATAATACCATCCATAATTTGCCAACCCTTCACAACGCCCGACTGTTATGGATTGATAATCATTTTCAGCAGGGGTTTGTGTCCCATGACTAAAATTCCTAAAATAATTTTGTAAAGAACATTGCACAGGAAAATTGTTCAAAACCCATTTAGATCCAGTGCAGATCCTTTCATAGGGATAAGCGCGAGAAATGTTGCATTCAGGCTCGACCATATTCTTTGGGAATGACGAGTATCCTATGCCAACTTATGGATTTCAGTACCTTCAAAGTGCTAGCCCACTTTGAAGAATTCATAGGTGAATCCATCTAGGCTTGGAGCTTTGTTTAAGGGGAATGCATAAACGACCTCTTCAACCTCCACATAGGAGATCTCCCACATGAGATCCTCATTTTGATCTTCCTAGATTAATTGGGGAATACATTTATTGATTCTCGAGTTGGACTCACTCTCATCCTCTTAGGGCTCTATTAACAAAGTCTAGAAATAGGTGATCAACTCCTCAGAAGTATCCTCATGTTGAAAAAGCTACCGACCGTTCGATCCATTGAGGGAGAAAATCCTATGAAACTGTTTATGTTTTAACATAGTCCTATGAAATAATTTCATGTTACGCTCACCTTCTTTGACCCATTGAACTCTTGATTTGTTCCTCTAAAGAATTTATTCTTGTTTTCTTCATTTCTCCAGGTCATTGAGGAACTCACCCTCCTGAACAACGAGGGTTTCAGTCCTACCTTCTAAAATTATCCACTACTAGATTGACCACATTTCTTCCTCCAGGTTTCACTTTTCATAATGAATTTTACTGAAATATGACCGAGTTGATTCTTTAATCCTTCCTTTTAGTGCCTTCAAATTCAACTAGAAAGTCTCCATTTGATTGCTCCCAAACACACTAATATGCTTCCACCAGTCTTCTAGCTTAGAAATGAAATTTGGTTTTTCAAGCCATAAAAATTTGAAACGAAAACGTTGGTTCCTTGCTGGTTCCTCAATGCCATCCTCAGGTCAAATTCCAAGAAAATGGGCCAATGATCTGATCCCATGTAGGGGAGGATAAAAACTTAAAGAAACAATTCCTGTTGTAGGGTTTTATTTGAAATAAAGAATGATCCAAACGAGAGGTGCTCTAGTGCTTACTTCCCTGTCGATTATTCCATATGAAAGAACCATTAATAAAATCAATGTCTTCTACTCCAAGATCTTGAATAGTATACTGAAAGGAAATGGAGATCAGATTCATCCACTTGACTCCTTTCTTCTCACCCAAATCCTTGATCAAATTGAGGTACCCTACCAGAATCCAACTGTTTTTTCCCAAAATCTCCTTCAATTGTCGAAACTACTAAGAAAGGTGGCCTTTGTCCCTGATAGAGTAGGACCATAAACCCCTGTTAATCAAACCTTTTCCACGGAACCAATACGTTCAAATTGACTTGAAAGGGTATTTGGGTAGGAAATCTAGTTACCAAAAGAGATATATTTGGAGTCCCAAAGGATTCCCAAGCCCCCTACATTACCCCTTGGATCTAGTGCTTTTGATTTCACTAGGTTTATCCGGTGTTACCTTAGTTTCCCACATGACTAAGATGTCTGGTTTATCCTATTGAATTTGTTCCTTTAATTACCTCAAATTACCCTTCGAGTTGAGGCCTCTTATGTTCCACGAGACCACCTTCATTGAGGATGGGTGGTTTGAGAGTGCTGGCAGTATTCCGTGAGGACAATTGCTTGTCATCAGCTAACTAGGATAAACCCTATTACTTTGATCACTTCACTGTTGGGTCCTCTACCTTTCTTCCTGGATCTCGAGTTGGATTAACCTTGCATGGTGGGTGGTTTTTCTTCTCATATAGCCAAATCCATTTGGGAAGGGGATTATGTAGAGGCTTGACGTTGTTCCCAATCTTTATAGATCATATGGAATTGATCTATCAAATATTGATGTATTTCTGCCCATCCATCTTTTTCCTAGTTTCACAGGAAAGCTACCATAAAACTTTCATTGGAGTTGAGTTGATCCATTTTGTCCTCATTCTCAAGGGTTTTTTGGACTTGGGAAAGAAATTGCTTGATTTCATTGCATGTGGATAGCTCTTCTGGTGTTTTTCATTTTCTTGGTTATTTGTTTTTAGGATTTTCAAGACCCGCCTCCACCTCTTGCGTTGCTTGAGATGGAGACATAGCTACAGGTGCTTTTGGTTGATCTTTTCACCTAGATCCATGAGGAGAGAAAAGCAGTTCCCACAAGGAGAGCTTGGGGCTATCAGAGTAGGGGGCAGTGGAGCCTGACAAGGGGGACCTTTGATGGTTGGAGGGTGTTGCCAATTCTAAGAAGCCATCAAAGGAGGGATCAACCGGAGTAGTTGTCTCTTACAACCGTTGAGGGAAGTTGCAAAACAAGTATCCATATTTCTGACAAATTTTACGCTCATAGTCCAGTGGTTGAGACAAGAATTCATCCTTATACTCAATTTGCATTGAATCTAAGAGGGGTTGTGAGATGTTCACATAAACAGAAATCCTGGCATAGGAAGAGAACCGTCAACATCTAGTGATCTTTGAGACTTGAACAAAGTTTCATATGGAATTGAAAATCAATTCTAGGATGTCCATCTCCCAAAAATCCTCTAGTAGAGAGTAAATTTAGATCCAGATGGGTATAGCTAAGAATTGTTCCTTCTCTAGATTGTAACAGGGTTCCTAGTGCCTAATGAATAACCCTGTGTTGTTCATGAAATAGGACCCATTATCCAAAATTTTCTTGCGGACTTCTAGATACTCAAAGATCACAATGAAGAAGCCTTTTACTTGGAGGTGTAGGTCACATTGAGCTTTTTGCTGCCATTCGAGCTGGATCCAGTGGAGAATATCTAATTCTTTGGACCAAATTCTCGTAAATTTATAGATTATTACATGATCTTTCATAAATTTCCGAGATTGCTCCAAGTGGTGATTAGGGATCATAACTCGCAGGTTTTTTGTTGGATTTGTCTTGGGGGAGCCTTATAATCTTGTTTATTCATAGGTATCACCATGTTGGACCCCAGTTCCTAACGAGGCGACAACATCACTCATTTAATCGACGTCATAGAGGAAACACCCCCGAAGCTAAAAATAGATGAAAAATTACCTTGCAAAATATTGTAATTTAGTCTGAGCCATTCATTAGCAGGGTGTTATGACAGTAGAAGTTATGTTTACTTTAGTGTTTTTTGCCCTACAAGGAAATCCCTCGATTTATATGAGGGAATCGTATTGCGACTATGTCTATATACATTATGGGCGAGAAAGAGAGAGGAAATTGTGTGAGAGTGAAGAGGAAATTACAGAGGAATTGCTGAAGGTTTTATCTCTTCATTTTTCTAGATAATATAAAGGAAGGACTGGTTGTTTCTCCTTGGACGTAGCCCAAATTGGGTGAACCACGTATATCTGTGTCTCTCTTGTTTTATGTGTTTTCTATGTTTGTGTTCCTGCAATATTTTATGTGTTCCATTGCTCTGTAATATATAATTTTCTAATAAATGGTATCAGAGCTGAAGGTCTATTTAGCTAATAAAATCACAGAAGAGAAGGGTTCGAATGGGAGCAATCGCGAAAAAATAAATAAGCTGACGAGTATGAAAAAATAAATAAGCTGACGAGTATGACAGACGCAGAATGGGATATTCTTAACACAAAGCCACTTGAAACAATATGGTTGTGCCTGGTGGCATCAATAGAATTTGATACTTCAAAGGAAATGATAACAAAGGGCTTAATGACAGAATTGGCCAATGAAAAACCCTCAGCCTCAAACAAGGTATTTATTAGGAAGAGTTGATTTAACAAAAGCTAGATCTGTTATTGATCATTTAAATGAATTTAATACAGTTACTAGTCAATTAAGTTATGTAGGGGTAAATTTTGATGATGAAGTTAGGGTTCTATTATTTCTATGCTCATTGTGAGAAAGTTGAAATGGTTTATTTATGGCCATTAGTAACTCTGTCTCTAAATCTAGTAATTTAAAGTTTAATGATGTTGTCAGTGTCATCCTTAGCGAGGAAATGCAACGAAAAAGATATGATGAGACATTAGGTAATTCTTTCACTGCACAGACTAGGGGAAGAGAAATGGAAAGAGGAAAGAGCACATCATATCTCAGTAAGTCAAGGAAAGGAATATCCAAGTTGATAGCGGGGATAGTGTGCTGGAAATTCGGGAAGAAAGGAAACCTGAAGAAATATTGTAAGTCTCAGAAGGGAAAAAGAGAAGACACACAACAAGAAAAAAATAATGAAGTGAATGTGACAAGTGATGTGTTGCAAGATGCTTTGACTCTTTCACTGGAAAATTTATTGATGCATGGGTGGTAGATTCAAGGGCCTTATTCCATGCCACAACTTATAGGAAACATTTTCATGATTATGTTCTAGGAGATTTTGGACAGGTTCGTCTAGGTGATGATAAACTGTGTGAAATCATTGGAATGGGTAAGGTTTTTATAAAATAATAGAATGGAAACCAATGACTATTAAAGGAGGTAAGACAGTTCCAGATCTAAAGAAAAACTACTTTCATTAAGGGAGTTAGGTGGTGAAGGTCATGTGACTACTTTTACAAATAAACTCTGGAATGTCACTAAAGGAGCCCTGTTAATAAAAAAAAAGAGAAAAGGTTGGTACATTATATTTATGTAATGCTATTTCTAATTTTGTTAATGTTTTAACCTCCATATGAGCAAATACAACATTATGGCATCATAGGCTCAGGCACATGAGTGAGAATGGGATATAATTTTTTCACTCGAGAAATTTGTTGCTAGGTTTGAAGCATGTCGATTTGGACTATGAGAATTGTGTTTATGGAAAATAGAAGAGAGTCAGATTTCCGAGAGTTGGGAAATAAAAGAAAAGTGAAAAATTAGAGCTTGTGCTTACATATCTATGGGAACCTTCTCAAGTATCATCTCTCTATGGATCTCACTATTATGTTACTTTTACTGATGATGCAACTATGAAAACTTGGATTTATTATATTTAGAACAAATCTGATGTATTTGATACTTTCAAGAAATGGAAAGCTTTGGCTAAGAATGAGACATGAAAGAATTTGAAGTGTTTCATATAAGACAATGGAGGATAACATTGCAGCAAAGATTTTGATAAGTAATGTTCAAAGCATGGAATTTGCAGAGAGAATATAGTTCCAAGAACACCATAGGAAAATGGTGTGTTAGAAAGGATGAATAGGACAATGATGGAGTGTACAAGGTGCATGAGATTACATGTAGGATTTCCTTTACAATTTTGGGAAGATGTTATAGATAGTGTTGTCTATATAATAAACAAAGGGCCTTCAAGTTCTTTGGATGGTGGTATTTTAGAAGAGGCATGGATAGATAAAAATGAAAACTACTAATTTTTAAAGACTTTCTGTTCTGAAGCCTATGTCCACATTAATAAAGAAAATAGAATAAATCTTAAGGAAAAATCAAAGAAATGTACCTTTATTGGATATGGTGTTAACAATTTTGTTTATCGCTTATATGATTATGAAAAACACAAATCATTAGGAGAAGAGATGTCATATTCAATGGAAATGTCTTGTATAAGGATATTATGTAGGAAAATAAACAGGAAAAAGAAAATGGAGAATACACAATGCTTGATGAGATCACTAAAAAGATAAAGGTGCCTAAAAATCATAATGATCAATATCCACAAGAACAAAAACTATCACAACAACAATAGGCACCTCAAAGACTTGAAAGTGGTATCAGAAGATCTACTAGGATAAGCAGACCCCCTGAATGCTACTCTCCTTCATTATATTATGTATTGTTGACTGATTCTATTGAACCAAAATCTTATGAAGTAATGCAGGAAGAAGCCAGGAAGAAGTGGGATCTATCCATGAAAGAAGATATGGACACATTGGTACATAACAAGACTTGGGACTTAGTTAGCTTACTTGCAGGTAAAAAAATATTGCAGAATAAATGGGTTTATAGGTTGAAGGAAGAATATGGAGGTAGAAAAAAGTATAAAGCTAGAATTGTGGCGAAGGGGTGGGCACAAAAGAAAGTTATAGACTTTAATGAAATATTTTCTCCTATTTGTTAAAATGACTTCAATAAAAACTAGTTTAAGTCTAGTAGCAAGAGGAGATTTGCATCTTGAGTAGTTAGATGAAAAGATAACTTTTCTCCATTGGGGATTTGGAGAAAGAGATATATATGCATAAGCCATAAGGGTATTAGGTCAAAGGGAAGTAGAAATGAGTATGTAGGTTGAAGAAGAGTTTGTATGACCTAAAACAGACTCCAAGGTAGTGGTATCTAAAATTTGACAGGATTATGCATGAACAAGGTT
Organism: Pinus taeda; assembly: GCA_000404065.3. NCBI lineage: Eukaryota > Viridiplantae > Streptophyta > Pinopsida > Pinales > Pinaceae > Pinus > Pinus taeda. The sequence goes on from APFE031686613.1 coordinate 8,933, forward strand.
ATACTGGATGTCACTCTAATCATTGTGTTTATCTCAAAAGGAAAAGTTATGACAACCATATTATATTATTATTGTATGTAGATGACATGCTTGTTGCAGGGTCTAACAAGCAAGAAATAAAGCTCAAAGGAAAATTGGAAAATTCATTTGCAATGAAGGAATTGGGTTTTGCGAAACAAATCCTTGGTATGAGATTAACTAGAGATGGGAAAAATCACAAATTAACAGTGTCTCAGATTGAGAACATACAAAAGGTGTTGGAAAGGTTTAATATGAAGAATACAAAACCAGTTACTACACCTTTGGCTAGCCATTTCAAATCAAGGAAGGAGATGTGTCCCAAGACTCAAGAAGAGATGTAATATATGTCTAAAGTTCCATATGCATCAACTGTTGGAAGTTTAATGTATGCAATGTTTGACACAAGGCATGATATTACACATGCAATGGGAGTTGTAAGTAGGTAAATAAAAAATCTTGGGAAAAGACATTTGATGGTAGTGAAATGGATTCTCAGGTATTTAAGAGGTACCAAAAATCAAGCATTATGCTTTGGTGGTTCAAACATTGCTCTACAGGGATATGTTGATGAAAATTTGGCAGGCAATAGAGATAAAAGGAGGAGAACCACAGGGTATATGTTTACTGTAGGTGGAACAACTGGCAGTTGGTTTCCAAAAATGGAAATTATTTTTTCACTTTGAATGACGAAAGCAGAACATGTTGTTGCTAAAGAGGTTAGTAGTGAAATGATTTGGCTGCAAAGGTTTGTGGATGAACTGGGTAAGAAGAAGGAGATGGGAAGGTTATATAGTGATAGCTAGAGTGTAATTCATCTTGCAAAGAAATCAACATTTCATTCCAAGACTAAACATATACAAATCAAGTGCCATTTCATACGGTCAGTGTTGGAAGATGGACAATTGAAGCTAGAAAAGATACAGACTAGCCAAACTCCTACATATATGTTAACAAAAGTTGTAACCTCGGAGAAATTGAGTTTTTTCTCAGTTTCAATTGGTCTTCAATTATGAATATAAAAATGAGAAATAACCAGGTCCAAATTGGAAGCATTGTCTTACAAATTAAGCAACAATGAAGGTGCAATAATAAATCTCCAAGTGGGAGATTGTTGGGTGTGGAGACTAATTATCTTCTTTATTCAGAGGTATCACCATGTTGGACCCCAGTTCCTAACAGGGTGGACCCACTTTATCATCGGGAGGGTGGGGGTCAGTCTAAGAGGGGGGGTGAGGGGGATGGGAAACGAAGGTTCTATGAGCCCCCCCTACCGTGGGTTCGATGGCAACACCCCTGAAGCTAAAAATATATGAAAATTTTCCTTGTAAAATATTTTAATTTTGTAGTGAGTTTGAACCATTCATTAGGAAAATGATATGATGGTAGAAGTTATGTTTAACTTAGGGTTGATTCCCCTAAAAGGAAACCCCTCGATTTATATGACATAATTGTATTGTGGTTGTCTATATGTGTATTATGAGAGAGAAAGAGAGATGAGACTGTGTGAGAGTGAAGAGATAATTACAATGCACCTGCAGTAGGTTGTATCTCTTCATTTTGCTGGATAATATAAAGGAAGGACTAACTGTTTCTCCATGGACATAGCCCAAATTGGGTGAAGCACGTATATTTGTGTCTCTCATGTTTTATGCATTTTATATGTTTGTGTAATTTTGTAACACTTTGGGAGGCATAGACCCTACATTGTAGACTACCATTGAGCTCCCAAATTTGGCGAATCATTTTGCTTTCCCTTTTGCTTCCCTGTGCTGGAAGACGGATCACCAAGAGGGTGATGCGTGCAAGTTACCACAAAGCTGCGGGAGGGGTCGATTACCCTCCCCTAGGTGGGCCTTACATATGCCTACTCAATTGAAGGAGTGCGTTAGGGCTTAGCGTTAGTTGTGTGAGTGAAACCAATAGGACTGCAATGTGGATTCAAGAGGCTTGAAACCCTTGTAGGGCTACCTCTCCATAGTGATATGGATATAATTTTTCGAAGATTGTAACACAATTTCTCTAGAAACATTTTCCCCTCATTATGAATTACAAGAGAGGAAATATGCATTTGAAAATAAAAGTAAAATTCAACATAATTATTATTTTAGGTATATAGGCTAATAAATTTTTAAATTGTATGTATATATTAAGTTATTAATTAATTAACTTTCAATTAATTACATTGACTAGTGAATCAATTGAATTAATGGTAAAGATCAAGATTGATGCCTACTAAGATCTATATGATCCACACAAAGTAAGGGATGAATTAGAATTCCTTAAAATTTGATTTCTATGGTTTAAAGAAAGTAAGAGAAGCACTTCCATGCTGCCATAATTTTATTTAGTTAAAACATCAATGAGGTTGGTAGTGTGACAAATATTTTTAAAATTAGATTGAATGTGAGTATAAGATGGACAAATTAAGAGAGTTCTTTTCATATTCAACCCTTCTAGGATCCCACATGTGAAAAACTCTTTCATCCCATGGTGTTTTGGGAATTGACCAACACACAATTTCAAATTGAAATTCATGAGAATTAGTTCTAATGTTGGAAATTTTCATTTTCTTCTTAAGATAGGATAATTTTGGTTTTTGTGATTGGGGTTGATTAGTTTCTTATAATATTGCAGTTTCCATGTTTATTTGGATATACTGCAATTGAATCATATAAAATAGTAGGAGTGTCAAGAGTCTCAAATAGGACCTGCTTTTAATCCCAAACCCAAAGATTTGCAAACTTTATCATTTGAAGTCCATACTAACTTTTCCAGCCTTAATTTATCATTTCTTTAATAATATATTTCTATTTGAGCTAATGATGGATTTCAGTTCCTAGATATTTGTATGAAGGTAATAAAAATGGTCATAGTAAAAGGAAAAAATAAACTTATCCTTATTATTCATGTGAAAAATCATGTAAGAGTAATAAATGTCCTTAGCTACACAAATATACCTTGTATATGATGCTAAAACTCAACATATTCAAAATGGTAAGAAAAAGTGGGAATCGGGGATGAGGAGGGATGTCATAAAGACCACCACCATGAGAACAAACACTCCCATCACCAAATATTTCCCTCATCTTGCACTTCCTTGAAGTAACAAAGAAAACATTAAATTGGTGCCAAGTCATTGAGTGTGGAAGTAAAACCCCCTCCATCTATGATTAATTGGAAGTGGAACTCCCTTGGACCCGAGGAAGGTGTTATTTGTCATTCACCCAATTCCCAAGGTCTATTGTGAAGATGGGGTCACTAAAATCCTATTTTTGTAGTAGCTTAAAATATAAAATATGAAACCCCCATTTTATTCATCTCATCAATAACATTCAATTGATATAAAAATTACTTCAATTGGACTCTCGAATTAGAAGTTATCCCCATTTAATGTTGAGATAATCACAATAGGCCACATCAAAATTGGGTTACCACTTGGCATCCTCATCACATATTTTTCACACCAATGAGTAGCCCACTTGGAACAACCAAACAAATATAAGGGTCTACCAAATCACATGTTCCTACATCATGTCCATGTGGGCACTTCCATTTCATCTTTGGTGGCGGATACATGACATATTACCCTTACGTGTTTGCGAGACTTTCTGTGTTATACACAATTTTATTTGAAGTTCCATCTAGATGTGGTCAATAAACCCACGTCTCACCATACTGAGACAACCATTTATTGACGCCTTTTCTATGTTTGTGAACAAGTTTGAATACTAGGTGGAAGAAGATGGGTGATGGTATGGTTGTATGTTAGAATAGTGGCCTTATTGACCAATCCTTTTTGGCATTCCCAGTACAAGCTACATTTTAAAAAATGGTTCAATGGTAAGTAGTGATTGATGGGTGCTAGTTGGTGTTCTAGTGCTCCAGGATCTACCAACCCCCACTATCATCCCCGTTCATACATCATTTGCTATTTTATCACATGAATTGGCCTAATTAAATCATTATACACATGGTGTTGTGGTTAATGACCAATGTCGACCTATGCCATCTAGTTCTATTGGTGCAAGGTTCTTCTAACATTCCCTAGGTGCCAACCTCGACCATATTCAAAGACATTTTAGATATAGATAAATAAATCATGGTTGGGGTTGTCATGTGGAAATGAAACTACCTCACCTATGCTTGGATATTTGAAGTGTTAAAGCAAATTATGGCCAAAGGGCCTAAAGCTTGAGCTCTCAACTATGAGTTCATGTTATGATAGAGGGGACAACACCCGAAAAAACAACTTCTTGGATCTATGTCCCATAAGGTTCTAAAGCTCACTTCCTCAATTACGTAGGGTAACCGAGACAATAAAATTTTTAAGATATAATTATCGATAAACCTAATAATAAACTAATTACATATAAATACACACTTTCTCAAATTCGTCCTAAACATAACAATGAAAAACATAGTCCAAGAACGTATTTAAATCATGAACATACATGGTATCATCCCAACTCAGGAAGAAAACAACGTATCACACAACTAATACATTCATTTACATTTATAACACACAAAGTACTCACACCATTTATGACATGAAAAAATCATCATAGTCCATAATATTTTGTAAAATAAATTGACACTTCTCTGTGTGATTAAAGATGACTGATAACTAAAATATGAAACTCAACTCTCCACCTAGTCGTAGGCCAACTACACTTTAGACTCTCTTGACCTCCAAGTCATATCTAATGTTTGAGGGGTGTTTTCTCAAAGTAAATTCACACCCAAGCTTAGTCAAAATTAGAGGAGAAAGAGAACCACAATGAATCTCTTACTTCCTAAAATCTGAAAAAGGGAGTTACCCAAGGCCCGACTAGGTTATTGTTCAATTCTAGTAGACTGAATCCACTATCTAGGTGGTTTAGGAACCATATTTCCAAGGTGAGCACTACAGGAATTTGTAGCCCATTGTCCAAATGGTTTATTAGCTTAACCAATAATCAGTACATGGTTTATCAGCTTCCTTAGAAAGCACTTAGTGGTTTATCAACACTTTTAATGAGTACCATGCACAATGGATCAACTTACCCTACCTAATATTTTGTTAGTGTTACAATAATAACCCAAGTGGCTTATACTCAACTAAACCTCCCATTAGACATATAGTCTTAGACACACATAGTTCAAAGAATTCTCAACACCATACAGGGAATTTCATCCCAATCTCAAGCATTATTCTAGAAAAATGTCATCTAACTCTAGTGTTCCTTGTTGGGTTACATTTTTCCTTCGTTTTCTTCAGTCCATCCACATTTTCCACAATATTTTTCTCTGTCTTCATCTTTCTAGTCTCCCTATTCTCTCCTTTGTTTATGAAATAACTAAATTTCTCCCCCCTTTTTCTATTCTATCTCTTCCTATTTTCCTCCAAGCCACTTCACATCGTTTAGATTCCTCCTCTTCCCAAGGAATCCATCCTACTTAGCCTTAGCCCATGATGGGGATGGGGAGAAGTAATTTTATTCTTACCCCTAGGCCCACTCCACCACTTAATGGATGTTAGTGTGGTGGTTCCATGGTATGTTAGTGTGTTGTGATTTTAATTTGTTGAGTATGGTATTTCTCACGGCCTTCCACTAACAACCTAACAATCCACACAACCTTCCTTTATAGATCAAGATTCATGCTCCCTCCATATTTTAGGCATTATTTCAATTATCATAATTTTTTCATATAATTAAATATATACACACTTACATGTTCACATGAGAAATGTAGCAAAAAGGGTTGTTATGTTGGAGATGTAAATCATAATGTTAACCTCCTCATGGAGGCCTTCTGTTTATTAAATAGGATGGAGGTTCCATCTCATAGGCCAGATAAATTTTAAAATTAGGGTGTCAAGAAGATTCTATAAGGAATCCAGGGAAAGAACTTGAGAAGGAGCATCTAAGTTTAGCTATTACAAACCATTCACAATCCTTCCTCAAGATAGAAGTAAAGGTGGGAATGAAATCATATCAATGTGACACTAATTCATATTAAATCACTATTTAGAATAGTTAAAGTATATTTTAGTGTTCACCACATATACGAGGAACAAAAAATATAATTTTCTAAATTAACTTGAGAGGGTCATGCCCAAACATGGTTGGAAAACTATATGGAGATACTAGATGTGGAGGGTCACTCCCATGTAACTAGGTTGGAGGATATTAAGACCCTCATAAAATCCCAACTATATCCTCTCAGATATGTAAGGGACCAATGGATCCAATCGCACTACTTAATGTAATGACAGGGGATGAGTGTACAAGGGAACACCACTAAATTTAGGAAGATGGATATTTTTCTAGTTATCTCTCTCATGAGCTCTAATATACTCCTTAAGTATGTGGGGGGCGTACACAAACATCTATGAAGGTATGTGATGTTTCTCAAACTAATATTAGTGGATGAGGCTTGCGTGGAGACACAATACTAAAAAAACATGAGCCAAAATAAAGGGTATTCAAGCAGTTTCAAATGGAGAGAGCATTCAAAATCCTATAAGGAAGGGAAGATGAAATGGAAAAGAGGAAAGGAAAGGAAGGAAAAAAACTACACATTTGTGCAAGAGTCCTAACAATGATTAAAATCATTGCAACATTGATTTCCACACAAAGTAGAAGTTTTAAAAATTACGTTTAGTGCTAATCTCTATGAACTAAGAAAACGATGGGAAGAAACATAATCTTCTTACTATATATTTGAGTAATGAAGTGGAAACTAGATCCAATATGGAGTACAATATTGCTTGAATCTTAGTACAAAATTGGGTTATTTTTTGTATCCTTTCATCATAAAAAAGAGAAGGATATTACTAAGATCTTCCATGTTAAGGTACAAATCTAAAATACCAAGTTTGATGCACTCTTTGACTCAAGTTCATGAGATAATGTCAAAGTATAAAATTTGATTAAAAAAATGTATCTGAAGCTTGAGATAATCCTAGCCCATATCTAATCCATATTTTATCATTATATTTCATTTTATCCATCTCCATGCTTTTAGATTAGAAAACGTGGAGAAATCAACTCACAAGAGCTTTTTACTAGTGGGACCCAATTTGGAAAA
>APFE031686624.1:0-17713 GCA_000404065.3 Pinus taeda
GGGTAAGAACTCTGTGTTTTTTAATGTTTTTATGTATTTAATTTTTTTGTTAATACATGTCTATTTCTAACAGCGTCTATATATGTATACAGATGTTGGCGCAGAGCGACTAGCTAACGTGCCCCATAATGTGCGTAGAGCACAACCCGCAGTAGACCCTTAGATAGAGGGTGAGGATGATCTTGTGCAGAACCTTGAGGCACTCACTCGAGGTATCCCAGACTACGGTAGATTGGCAGATGTGCCTAGAGCTTACCAGAGGCATACAGTGGGAGTGTCTACTCGTGTCCATCGTCTGTTGAGACGTTTGGTACAAGCAGTGACATGCTATCACGAGCATAATCGTGCTTAGACATCTAGGTTTCATTTTTGCACGTTTTTGAGGAGTACACTTGTCAGCGGCTGTATATACTTTTGACATGTATTATTTTTTGTAACGCGTGGGACGCGAACACTTTGACTCACGTATATATATATACATATCGATTTTTTGGATGGATCTTGTACATGTGATGATGTTGTAATTATGCTATGCAAATGTATCAGTTGCATAACATGTGACCCATGTGTTTTTGTATGTTTATATGCTTATGTTTATTCCTAGATGGATCTTGTACATGTGACTATGTGTTTTATATGCTATGCGACTGTTCGACACACATGTAATCTAATGTATCTAGTGCATAACAAACGACCCATTGGGATGTATTTACACACATATATTTTATCCTTTATACAAAATTTTGTTTTTACCCAAGCTTTAAAGCACGTGGCATACATGCAAACTATGCTTGATGGGAAATGAAACAGGCATGCCCCCAAACATCGTGTATCAATCTGAGGTATCGATCTGAGGTATATGCCCCCCAAGATTCAGTCCATTGAAAATGGGTTGAAGGTTGACTAAATAGTTATGTATCCGAAAAACACGAACACATGTTTCATTGTTTTAATGAGGTTGACATAATGGGTATGAACTATCCTCGAGATAAATAGTTTCAATATTTTAACGAGGTTGAGACATTAACAAAACTATCCTCGATAACTCCACTCGACCGTGTATTCGACGGCCTCTCCTCGATCAACAATGGAAACCATTTGAGTGAAGCAAAGTCTGATGCACAAACAGGGCTTTGCTTCTTCTTCGACTGGACCGTTCATTTTTTAAGGAGCTTGACATAGGATTATGAACTATGCTCCGACCAATCATGTTTCATTTTTTAACGAGGTTGCCACAAGATCAAAACTATCCTCGAGATACCTTGTTTCATTTTTTAGGGAGCTTGACAGAGGGAAAACTATGCTCCGCCCAGTCTTCATCATAATGAAGAGGAAGTCGGGGCTTCCAGGAGTGGCGCTCCCAATGGGAGATCAAAGCTGTGGAAATTGGGATCCAATGCCCCCAAAGCACTATTAACGATGTCGATAGTGCTGGATAGAGGCGTGGGAGAGGTACTCACATAGTTGACCTGCGGGGAGGCAGATACAACTGGCGGATGAGAACCGGGAGGAGGTGACAACGGCACAGGGGGGCTAAAGAATGATAATTGGTCAATAGTGACAATCCTTCCATTGTGTGGAAATCAGACCACATGGAAAAGCGAAGAAACGATAGCCCCCATGGCATAAATATAGTCACGACCAAGGAGAAAATTGTTACCGAGAGCACTTTGGATAACCATTACGTCTATATAGACGGTTTTGCCTCCCAAAGTAATAAGGAGCTGTGGGAGGACTCCTAAAGATGGACATGCTCTGCCGTCAAAAGCCAACAAGGTATGCATGACCGGCCTAAGCGGCGGGGAACCGAGAGCTTGCCAAGTAGTATACGGCATGAGACTGACCGACGTGCCTTCATCCAAAACGGTGCCAGGTAGGGCTGTGTCATAGGCATGCACAGTAATCTAGAAAGGTACATGGGATGGAAGGCGATAAGTGGTCAGGTGACTCCAATCAAAGGAGATAGCTGAATTGCTTGGTGGGGGAATCATATGATTGCCCCCATGCTCGAATGGAGCCAAAGAAGGACCCTCTGAGTCAATAAGGATAAGAGGATCATCGTTAGACTCAGGAGAGTCTGATGAGACATGAAGAAACTGTTTATGACTATCGTCGAGAACAGGTTGGTCAACTGGTGGTAAACTCGAACTGACACGATCACCGACCAATGGTTGATCGGGAACAGGCTGGGTGGAGCCAGGTGCAGGAAGAGGAGACTGAACAAGAGAGGTATGTAAACCAACCTTGTGGTCAGTAGAAGGAAAATCTGAGGTTGCAGAAAGACGTTGATATCCAGCGGGGAGTTGGGGTGGGGGAACTCCAAGACTTTCTAGCACAGAGGAGGCTTTGTCCATGAGTGGACAAAGGTGAAGGAAATGATTGCCTTCAAAAAATTTGCAAGGGAATCGAATCTTCCCTTTGCCCTTAGTATTCCCAACTATGGGGGTATCATCGCCGTGAGCATCAGTGGACGATGAGGGATGGGCTGGATCGCGAGACCATATTCTTAAGATCCTGGGAATACCAGGACAATCACGAATAAGATGGTTTTCCTTGCATAATCTGCAAGGAAACTTAACCTTGTGCGGAGGAGTGGGAAGGAGTCCGTCTTCCGTTGTCCATGGTGGAACAACAGCTGTGCTTGTAGTTGTTTTTGTGTTTGTAACCGTTTCCTTGTTTGACTTCTTCTTCTTTGTCTTCTTCTTCTTCTTGTTAGCCACCTGGGTACTTTCACCAGGCTAAGAAGGAGACGTTGAAGTAGGTGTCGAAGGGGTGGGGTCCACCTTCGGTTCAACAGGATGTTGAGCAGGTGGGGGGACTGATGGAGTATCAGCTGACACAGTAGGGACCACAGAGTTGGAAAATAGCCAAACTGGTAACCCGACAGTTAACCCTGGAAGGGTTAAAGTTGCCATATAAAGGGCACCAGCATTTCCAGGAGAAGGGAAAGGACCATCATTCCCATCAGGTGGGGAATTTAGGTTGATGAATCTCGGAAAGGTTGCCATATTAAGACGAAATCCTACTCAAGCTAGCGTACACAAGATCTAACTGGGTAATGTGATCGTAGCCAGATAAATTTTTAAGACACTTGACTTGACCTTTTCATCTTTAAAGATTCGAGAAAAGGACGAAAAGATGACTCTAGTCTCCTTCGATTGTTTAATGAGCACGAAGTGACAAGCTGCTCACTTACACCTTTTCTGTTAGAGAGTCTGAAAAGGATCAAAAGCACTACTCTAGAAATCTAGGTAAAAGGGTTTGCCAAACAATCCGTAAAACTGCTTATACACCTTAGCGATCAGAAGATCACCAAGGACTTCCCATACTGCAGTCAATCTTCCCAAATGCTGTGTTCAGTGCATTACGGTTTGTAGGGCGGTAGACTCAGCTTCCTATGGATCAAAGGTTGTAAGCCTATAGGGGTCTCCCAATTTATACTCGATGGTACATGGGAGCACAGTCCGTACTGGCACCTATCATTTCACCGTGGAGGAATCACCCAACCACTCAACGATAAACTACCAGGCTTAACGACGCCGGAACACGTCTCTAACCTAGACCTCTAGAATGTGAGCGTTAAGTTTCAATGCGTTGTTAGGTTCATTGAATCAATTTTATGGTTTATCTTCGATTAAGTTTCAGTTTCTGGCCTTACCGTATGTGATCTCTTGAAATGTCCTAAATGCAACTACATGCGAGAATTGTATTCGTTTCATTTGGATGAATTCTAGCTACAGAAGAGTTAAGAGGTTCATACAAACAAAACGATAAATCCTAATGTAGCTAATAACAAGAAAGGAAAAATCTTTTCTTTTTTATTTTTTGAAAGCAAAAATTAATATAACATGCTAATTGATGAAAAACAAAAAATCTTTTTTCTTTTCTCTGAAAAATAGAATAATGCACTTAAAGGAGTTTCAAGAGATATTCACAACCAGATAATTCATTCCAAAGAACTTATAACCAGATCTGAAACACGAACAATAACCCATCAAAGCAAAGAAAAAACCAAAATCTTCAAAGAACTATGTAAGCTAAGTCACAATGAAGTCAGGTAAAACAAGCAAGCTAAAAGCGAGACACTTGCAGCATGAAATGTAAAACTCATATAACCACCAGAAGAATATGGAAATCAATCAATGAAATGACTAGATCTGTAAATCATAAATCCAACAGGAGGCTCGATAACAAAGCCACAAAGGCCAAGATGTAAAATCGATGGACAAAGGCAAACAACTGAAGGATGAAAAAAAAACCATCAGCCAAATATCAGTCCAACAGACTTCCAGGAGGTATAAAAAAAGCAAAAGACACAGATCCAAGCTTAAGAGACTGGCAAACAAGCTTAATTAAAAACTTAACCAGTGCGGCGCGACTGTAAGTCTGCAACTCGCGCTAAACAGAGATTGGTGCGAGTTGTCTGAGAGCAACACGCGCCAACCAGCGCGACTATTCAAAGAAAAACCGCACTGGCGGAGTTTGCCAGGCAAAAAGACAGAACAGATGGTCTCAGGCTTGGCTTCTAGTATCTAGACAGAGCCAGCAAGTAAAAAAGATAGCAAGAACTCTAACCAAGAAAATTATTCAGACAAATAAATGAGGGAAAAATGACATGCAAAGCAAGATTGAGATTGTCCAGTTTGTAAACTGAACCGGAGATCGACTGAAGTGGCGTTGATCTACTTCACTTCTGCATAGCAGAAGTGTTTCGAAGGTTACCTGGCCGATCTTCAGACTCCGTCCACAATTTACAAATCAAACAATACAAAGACAATCAACAAACAACACTCCCCAGCGGAGTCGCCAAATTGTTGTGTTGGTAAATCCCCTCTGCGGACAGAGGCGATCCCACTAGCCCGACACGGGTCTAGCAACAATCACACACGCTACACGCAGGTTCTTAATTGCATAATTTAAAGATCTATCAGAACGATCTACCTGGAATCCAACGCTATTTGTTGTTGAAGAAACGCCACTCCCGTCCTTTAGCTTTGGCTGGTCACTATCCTTACGCTCCACGTATGGACACCTGCACAAACAAAGAACAATCCAACACAAGCGTAAAATCCTTTTCATGCAATTATATATCAGTCAAGCAAGATATAACTCAAATATCATCAGCAGACACGTGAGTGGAACCATAATGATAGTCGTTCATTATTCAATAAAAGAAGAGAAGAATTACAACCAAAGAGGCCTGACGTCGAAATCTCCTCCAACTGGGTCAGCAGCTAAACATGCCTTGCAAAGTGACTTCCTCTCTCAATATTCCGGCAGCATAACTTCTCTCTCAGCTCTCACTATCAATCCAGCATAATCTTAGCTCACCTTAGCTCTTGCAAAAACTTCTTGGTTCATTGCAGGGTAACAGTCATTTATAGATGGAGGAGGAGGAAGTATTCATTGTATCCGAACACTTACTGAAGATTTGGCATTGTCCCAGAATAGCCTTTGAACTGGGTTGTCATGGATGAAAAAGACGACACTCGACCACTTCCATGGGATTTTTCCCCAGAGAACTGCATGAGGAATGGAGGAAAAAACACTTCAGTGCGCGCTGGCCAAAAATCATGACCAAATTTGGGTGGCGCGGGCTTTGTTCTGTGACAAAGCGTCCATGGGCGTGCCCTCTTTGGAGGAACTGAGCCATTGGCGCGGGTTAGACACTGTGGACCCGCGCTAATGGAAAAAGGGCATTTTTTAGGGCTAATCTTCAAAAGGTGTCTTCAGGGATATTGAAGTTCATACTTAGGAGAATCCAATGCAAGTGTTTTTAAGTTGTCACTGGTCACAGGTCCATAAATGTGTCCTTCAGTGTGCGAAGGCAGGGGTGAACGGACGGTGACCAACGGTGACAAATTACTGCGTAACAAATATCTTGTATATTGTTGTTATAAAATGCTTGGTTACATGAAAGAAAGACAAAAAAAAAAAAAAAAAACATCTTATTTCTTGTTAATTGTTACTCTTTTTACCTAACTAGATTGATAATATTCATTCTAACATGTACTATAACATTTATTTATCCATCATTAGCATTCTCGTTAAGGATAAATCTTCATAAATCCCAAATGGGATGAGAAACAAGGGTAAAGAATGGGAGGGGATGGCTCCATTGTCGTCACCGAACTCAAACAAGGGGGGAACCATGGCCATCCAACTCGCCACACATCCTACACTTTCTCAAAATGATGATGCACACAATTGTAAAATCATTATGCATTTAATGAATTTGAGTGGCAATTTATGGAACTCTCTCAATGGTAGATTGGTGAAACTTAATGTATGTTGGCAAGGGGAAACTACTAGTATTCTCATTGAGTTGTGTCTACACTTTTCTCTCTAACAACTTACCCTTCCCAAAACTAGTTTATTCTCCTACACTATTTGTTCTTTTCTTCTAAGGGGGTTAGTACCAAGTCCTCTAGACCTAGCCTCCCCCATCATGGCTACTATTTGGCTCTTACTTAGTATACTCAACAAAATTGAGGAGAATTTAGACAGGGTGGTTGTTGGGAAATGCTTAACTTTCTTTGAGTGGAGGTTAATTTCTCTTGGTGTAGAATGCCCTTATGTTGGTTGGGTTAGAAAGGTTGCGAGGTATTCGTGCCCCCAACCATGGTGTTGGACATATTAACATACTAGTCTATGCTCAAGTATCTCTGAAAATTATTTCTGGTTACATTGAATTTTAAAATTGTTGGTTTTATGTGTCAATTGAAAAGTATTTCTTTTTTAAGCATGCTTTTGTCTAGAATGGTGGTTGTCCTACTCCTAGTCTTATATCAAGCAAGATCTTCTACTAGACAATTTTTGACCTTGGATATGAGTTTTGTTAGACTCCGTCTTGACATCCCGCTGCAGTCAAATTCTCCAAAGTTCATTCCTTGTTATGTGCAGTCACTGATGTTACTGTGGTCCAGAAAAGAGTCATTTCAGAGTCAAGGGTTTTTTTTAGTTGGTCTTCAAACTTGTCAAATGATTCCTACAGGCTAGAAGAAGGTTCAGTAAGTTTTTATTTTTATGTCATTATCAATAATGTGAGATCGATTCTTCTTCAAAACCCTGTTTTGAAGAAGAAATCATCAGATGTGTATTTGTAATAAATAGGTAATTTGTCAAATGTTCCAAAGCTCTACAGCTCCTCAATGGCAGCCTTGTTTCAGCTTCAGCAGCTCTATACCCTATGAGACAAATAGAAATCCATCAGTCAGTTGATCAGAAACACAATACCCAAAGCAAAGTTGGGAGAATAAGCCACAAACTCTGGATTATTTGATGAGCACAAAATAGTTTAAAAGACTGTTGGAAAAGTTTCAAGGAGTTCAACAGCAAATAGATTGGCTTGTAGAGAAATACCAAAAGGAAATAACGTAGTGGTTCTGTAGGGCTTTGTTTGCATTCAAGGTTTTGGTATTATTATTTGCAGTTTGCGTTCAAATTCATGGTGATGCAAACCGAGGATAAGGATAGAAGTTATAATCGAAAACGAAATTCATCAAGGTGGGCATAAATCGCATTTGAGCTTTTGGAAAGCCGAAGCCATGATTGCATACCTGTGCGCTATGTGTTGGAGGTGTGTGCTACACACTCAGGTGGGCACTACGCACTGGGCCTTAGTGGCCAGTGTAAAAATACACAGGTGCTACGCACTCAGTCACAGCAACAAGAAATTTTTGCTAGGGCGTCCAGATCTTGCCAAGTCGACTCCAAAGCTTACAGGAATTGGGACCGGAAGCAAAGAAGCCATCAATTGGTACCAAAGGTTGAGTGATACTTTTGCTGGATGAGAATCCCAATAAAGTTGAAGTCCAGTTTGATAAACCGGTTTATGGTGTAAACAACATGGTGGATTTTTTTGAAGATAGCTATGGGTATTTTTGCAATGCTGCCAACGAAATCTTTCATACAGTGTTGGAGCTTCATTTGGAGCATTCTGTTGTAACTAATTGTTGGAGCTACATCAATTAGAATCATGCAAGGACAAACCTTGGAACAAGATTTGTGTGTACACTTAGATATGAGGCTTTGAGACCATTCGTAATTGCCTTTATGCTCTATCATGACTAATGAAATTGGAATTTCAAAGCCATGTCTATTATCGATGCGCATCCAAATCCTGCAGTGTGCAGTGGCCTATGATCAATCAAATCTGTGATTATTGCGTTGGATTTCTACATATCTACCATTTCCATCCCTGATGCAATTTAATAATCCTCAACGCAACATCAACACTGATTTCATTTCAGTGCCACCACATTCTTCCATACTGTTTTTGACAGTACAACCCATTTTCTTTGAATCAATTTAGAAAATGAGGAGATTCGTGCACCTTCCTCATTTAAGATCCATTTTGGCATTGAGTATGATCCAAATCTTTGATCTGGGTTCTCACAAAATCCTTTATGTCTCATTTGGGCACACCATTGTGCATTCTGTGACAGTCTCCTAACTAGTTTGAAGAGAGAAAAGGCTAGTATGAGTCTAAAAAAGGGTGTCTCTGTGGAGGTTTCAAGTGATGAAGAAGGCTTCAGTGGAGCCTGGTTCCTAGAACCATACTCAAGAAAACTGGCAGCATTTTCTTGGTTGAATTCAAGGACTTGATGACTGATGATGAGAAATCAAAATTGAAGGAAAAAGTAAAAGCACATCTGGTAAGGCCCAAACCTCCAGCTTTGAATAGATAATGCTTTTTCCTTAATGAAGAAGTGGATGCCTATGATCAAGATGGTTGGTGGAAGGGAGTTGTTGATGGCATTCTGCCTCAAAATAAATATGTTATTTACTTCGGCCAGACTTTGGAGAAATTGGGTTACGATATAACACATCTCCGGCTTCATCAGGATTGGATAGACAGCAAGTGGGTTAGCAGTTCAGAGAATGTGGGAATAAAAGAACCAAATCCAAAGTGCTCACTGCTTTCTGTCAGAAATGTGGAGAATATGACTTCAAAATCAGTGAAAAGATCTAATAAAACCAATAAAAATCAAAATGAAGTAAAGGTTTCTGAATTCTCAGGAGAATGTAAAGCATAAGTTCCCCTACTGAATCTGAGAACACAATTACAATCTCTTTTCCTTATCTGGAAATTGTTACCAAAAAATATGTCATCCGGGTAATACCTCTGAAATACGTGGAAAAACAAGTGGTAGTCAAATGTAGAAAGTTTAAATTTAAATGAAGATATCTGCCACAACAGAGCATACTGTCTATTTTGGTCTTCGGTTACGAATTTAAAGGGTCTTCAGCTACAGCTGTCGCCTCTCCATTGGCCATCAACAAACAAATACAACGTTATTCCTTTTAGAGCAGAGTTTTCCTACATTCATGATTATTGATGTAACAATGCCCTATTTTCATCGATCAGTTATCTCCTTTCTGATTTTTATTTAATGTATTAAAAATCACTTGTAAAAAAAGAGGGGAGAATTCTGAGAGATGCGTGAGGGAGAATAGAGAATTTCATTGTATAGTTGAATGACAGAGATTAATTAAATGGCCCAGCTCTAATTTGTAAGATTCTTGTGGTGTGGAAATTTAGCATATGTTTTCCTTCTATTTCATATGTCTTTGTAATGTTTCCATTTCATTTTATAATCTTTTCTAAATGAATACTTTTAAGTGAGAAAGGCAGAATTCAATTTATTTCCTCTGTCTTGAGGAAGTGTTCATATTTAATGTTTTCTTCTGTTTGATTAGGATTCATCACACATGCCCTTGTCGACTTCTCAGCAATCTTGTCATTTCGTTTAATCTCAATTTAATTGTTAAATTTCGCTAGGTCCTCTCAGCCCCTTACAGGAGAATCAATCCAAAGCTATAGGTCATCTTAGCCCCTTTGAAAACCTTTTGCCAAGATAGACCCAGAGAGATCCCTCTCCTATCCTCGTAGGGCTAGCTACGAGGCTGAGCTTGGTTTGATGTTGCCTTGAGTTTTTCCTTCCTCAGCCTGAGGCAGATTCGAGGGCTAACATAGTGGCGACTCCGCTGGGGAGATGGTTTGTTGTTGATGTGACATTCGACTTGTTGATTGTCTTGTCCCAATACATGAAATCAAGTTGCAGATCTGATGCTGATGGTGGACAGCAGTCAGACACATATGAAGGCTGAAACATTCACCTGGCGACTCCAACTCGATCCAGACATTCCAGTGCTCGCTAATCCATCAATGCAATGGTAGGGTATGTGGTAAACCCTGCACTTTGTGAAGCTGTAAAAGAAGTTAAAGATTGGTTAGTGAATATTGAAATTAATGACGAATTTTTCAGTGCCTTCCTTCAATGTTTGAAATCTCCGAAGTTTCCTCTTGAGACTAAAACTGGTTTCTGTGAGTTAATGGTTGAAAAACTTGAGAAGGAGATTTAGTATTTGAATGAGAAGATCCAGTCATATGATTTCCGAGACCCTAAGAAGTTCTTGGAAACTCTTCCTCCTTCGAAAAAAGAAATAATAGAGTTGCCTACAGATGTTTGCATTGACAGTGTGCAGTTGGAAATATGTATCGCAGAGTTGGGGCAACAAACAGAGTCTGGCTTTCACGATCCTATTGCAACATACATGGACATGTTTTTCAGTTTGATTGATAGATCAGGCTGTCTTTTACGTGACCAGGCTCATTATGTGCATGTAGGGTTGCCAGCAACTGCATCTGTGATCTGGTTGAAGCACTCTCAAGCAGCGTTCTTCTCAGATTTACTTGAATGGTTAATCTGGCATTACAGTATTACCTGATCTATTGTTTTTACAGCAAAGTAGGGTAGATTTTGTACATAAATAAGCAGCCAAAAGGTAGCATTTTGTTCCAGTTTCATTACAGTTTAGTTTGAAGTTTGCCGAGTCAGTTTTTTTTAAAGCATTTCAGTCAAGTTTTAGTCCATAAATGATTTGGAAGTCTCATGTTGTCTGTTGAAATAATGACTCCACAGCCTAATGGATGGAGGCACTGTCTTCTCTCCCAAAGATCTACTGTTCTTGGCACCTCCAAGAAGCGGCAGCTGCCATCCCCATTGGAGCCAATGTTAGACTTCGTCTTGACAGCCCGTTGCAGTAAAATTCTCCAAAGTTCATTCCTTGTTATGCGCAGTCACTAATGTTACTGTGGTCAAGAAAAGATTCATTTCAGAGTCAAGGTTTTTTTTTTTAGTTGATCTTCAAACTTGTCAAATGATTCCTACAGGCTAGAAGAAGGTTCAGTAAGTTTTTATTTTTATGTCATTATCAATAATGTGAGATCGATTCTTCTTCAAAACCCTGTTTTGAAGAAGAAATCATCAGATGTGTCTTTGTAATAAATAGGTAATTTTTCAAATGTTCCAAAGCTCTACAACTCCTCAATGGCAGCCTTGTTTCAGCTTCAGTAGCTCTATACCCTATGAGACAAACAGAAATCCATCAGTCAATTGATCAGAAACACAATACCGAAAGCAAAGTTGGGAGAATAAGCCACACACTCTGGATTATTTGATGAGCACAAAAGAGTTTAAAAGACTGTTGGAAAAGTTTCAAGGAGTTTAACAGCAAATAGATTGGCTTGTAGAGAAATACCAAAAGTAAATAACTTAGTGGTTCTGCAGGGCTTTGTTTGCATTCAAGGTTTTGGTATTATTATTTGCAGTTTGCGTTCAAAGTCATGGTGATGCAAACTGAGGATAAGGATAGAAGTTATAATTGAAAACGAAATTCATCAAGGTGGGCAGAAATCATGTTTGAGCTTTTGGAAAGTTGAAGCCATGATTTCATACCCGTGCGCTATGCGTTGGAGGTGTGCGCTATGCACTCAGGTGGGCGCTACGCACTGGGCCTCACTGGCCAGTGTAAAAATACACAGGTGCTACGCACTCAGTCACAGCAACAAGAAATTTTTGCTTGTGCATCTAGATCTTGCCAAGTCGACTCCAAAGCTTACACGAATTGGGACCGGAAGCAAGGAAGCCATCAATTGGTACCAAAGGTCGAGTGATACTTTTGCTGGATGAGAATCCCAATAAAGTTGAAGTCCAGTTTAATAAACCGATTTACGGTGTAAACAACATGGTGGATTTTTGTGAAGATAGCTATGGGTATTTTTGCAATGCTGCCAACGAAATCTTTCATACAATGTTGGAGCTTAATTTGGAGCATTATGTTGTAACTAATTGTTGGAGCTACATCAATTAGAACCATGCAAGGACAAACCTTGGAACAAGATTTGCGTGTACACTTAGATATGAGGCTTTGAGACCATTCACAATTTCCTTTATGCTCTATCATGATTAATGAAATTGGAATTTCAAAGCCATGTATATTATCGATGAGTATCCAAATCCTGCAGTGTGAAGTGGGCTATGATCAATCAAATCTGTGATTATTGCGTTGGATTTCTGAATATCTACCATTTCCATCCCTGATGCAATTTAATAATCCTCAACACAACATCAACACTGATTTCATTTCAGTGCCACCACATTCTTCCATTCTTTCTTTGACAGTACTACCCATTTTCTTTGAATCATTTTAGAAAATGAGGAGATCTGTGCACCGTCCTCATTTAAGATCCATTTTGGCAGTGAGTATGATCCAAATCTTTCATCTAGGTTCTCACAGAATCCTTTATGTCTCATTTGGGCACACCATTGTGTATTCTGTGATAGTCTCCTAACTAGTTTGAAGAGAGAAAAGGCCAGTATGACTCTAAAAGAGGGCGTCTCTGTGGAGGTTTCAAGTGATGAAGAAGGCTTCAGTGGAGCCTGGTTCCTCCAACCATACTCAGGAAAATTGGCAGCGTTTTCTTGGTTGAATTCAGGGACCTGATGACTAATGATGAGAAATCAAAATTGAAGGAAAAAGTAAAAGCACATCTGATAAGGCCCAAACCTCCAGCTTTGAATAGACAATGTTTTTTCCTTAATGAAGAAGTGGATGCCTATGATCAAGATGGTTGGTGGAAGGGAGTTGTTGATGGCATTCTGCCTCAAAATAAATATGTTATTTACTTCAGCCAGACTTTGGAGAAATTGGAGTACGATATAACACAACTCCGGCTTCATCAGGATTGGATAGACGGAAAGTGGGTTAGCAGTTCAAAGAATGTGGGAATGAAAGAACCAAATCTAAAGTGCTCACTGCTTTCTGTCAGAAATGTGGATAATATGGCTTCAAAATTAGTGAAAATATCTAATAAAACCAATGAAAATCAAAATGAAGTAAAGGTTTCCGAATTCTTAGGAGAATGTAAAGCATAAGTTCCCCTACTGAATCTGAGAACACAATTACAATCTCTTTTCCTTATGAGGAAATTGTTGACCAAAAAATATGTCATCCGGGTAATACCTCTAAAATACGTGGAAAAACAAGTGGCAGTCAAAGGTGGAAAGTTTAAATTTAAATGGAGATATCTGCCACAACAGAGCGTACTATCTATTTTGGTCTTCGGTTACGAATTTAAAGGATCTTCAGCTACAGCTGTTGCCTCTCCATTGGCCATCAACAAACAAATACAACGCTATTCCTTTTAGAGCAGAGTTTTCCTATTTTCATGATTATTGATGTAACAATGCCCTATTTTCATCGATCAGTTATCTGCTTTCTGAGTTTTATTTAATGTATTAAAAATCACTTGTAAAAAAAGAGGGGAGAATTCTGAGAGATGCGTGAGGGAGAACAGAGCATTTCATTGTACAGTTGAATGACAGAGATTAATTAAATGGCCCAGCTCTGATTTGTAAGATTCTTGTGGTGTGGAAATTTAGCATATGTTTTTCTTTTGTTTCATGTCTTTATAATGTTTCCATTTCATTTCATAATCGTTTCTAAATGAATACTTTTAAATGAGAAAGGCAGAATTCAATTTATTTGCTCTGTCTTGAGGAAGTGTTCATATTTAATGTTTTCTTCTGTTTGATAAGGATTCATCACACATGCCCTTGTCAACTTCTCAATAGTCTTGCCATTCCGTTTAATCTCAATTTAAATGTTAAATTTCACTCCTACCTCGCCTTATGGAATAATCTGTGCTTTTGATTAAATCTCTGCTTACGCTGTTCTTGATACCACGCTGCCCAGAAAACCCAATCATTTATTAAAAACCTCATTTCATATCTCTTTACTAGCCTAAAATCCGCATTCACTATAGGTCATTTTAGCCCCTTTGAAAGCCTTTTGCCGAGATAGACCCAGAGAGAGCCCTCTCATGTCCTCGTAGGGCTAGCTACGAGGTTGAGCTTGGTTTGATGTTGCCTTAAGTCTTGCCTTCCTCAGCCTGAGGCAGATTCGAGCGCTAACAAGTTTATTGGTTTTTTCTTTGGATGTGTTTTTAATTCTCTAAAAAAAATCCTCCCCCCATTTAAGGCACTCAATTTCCTACACCTTCATTTCTCAGAGGATGTTTTCTCATAGCTCTAAAATCTTGTTGCACGAACCTTCCTCTTTTCTCTCCCAGGTTTTATGTTTCCTTATCTCTTGTTCATTATTCTTTTAGGGGGTTTTCTCATGCATCCATCCTCTTGATTGTCTTTTCTCATCCCTACCCCCTTCACGCCAAAGGGTTACAAACGCTATGTCTCATCCAACGTAATGGAAGGGAGCACACGAGCTCACCTTCATGCCCATAATGCAACTCATTTATATCAATTACAAACTCCTAATGGAATTCAAAAATAAATTGAACATGATACAACAAAGGTTCTTACAAACGAGGACAAACTCAACAATGCATAGGTATTAGCATCAATTGTAGAATGGGTCCCCAATCCAAGTCATATCTGAAGACACCAAGGCCAACACCTCTGCACAAGTGAGATTTACTAGAATATCAAAGCCCTTCTCAGCAATGTTCTTTTGGAACACAATGAGGCTAAGAGAGAAATATTGTTGCAATTGGATGAACTTCATATCAAACATGGTGATATGGGACTCAAACATTGGGATACAATTCTTAGATTGGCTTGTAACAAGGCCATTCTAAATTGTGGCAAAGGACCAACTTCGCCAAGAACCCTAGTTGATCTTATTGACATCTCTACCTCATCTTGAGCAATTCATATGACCCACAATATTACTAGTTGGTCTCTCAAGCATGTGATTATATGTTATCAATTTAAATATTTGGTGGGTCACACTTTATTGTTTATGTTTAGCATACTAATGTATATCTTATAAGCAATGTAGATGTTAGTATACTTAACAACAATCGGTTCAACTAATGCTCATTTTTTGTTAAATTTCAAAGAAAATATCTTCTTCTACCACTAGTATGGTTTCCTACTAGGGTGATAATGTTGGCATTATGGTAAGTTTGCTTGTTGGAATTGATATCAACCTTTTAGCGGTGGCACATATGATCTTAAGGGTTTGTGGTTAGAATGAAGATCTACTAGATATGAGTTATCATTGACTTGATGCAGAGGTGTTTGGAAGAATAGTGCTTTATGATGGTTAAAGAGTGGTTGCAAGAGATTGGACAAGGTCTAGAGAAGTTGCAAGAGGTATGACAGGGTTTGGAGATGCAAGTGAAAATTTGGAAAGAAAATACTGGTAATGCAGGTGAACAGATGGAAACAAAGCATTATAGCACATGTAATTAGTGTCTAAGGTGTGTTATAACGTACTTCCTAAGAAGATAAGGTTTGTTATAGTATGTAAGAATAGAAAATGAAAAAACCACTATAAAAACCAATGGATTGCCCATGGTATTTCATAGAAGCTTCAAAGTGATTGGTTGCTTTAGTCACATAGTGATCATTTTCTTGGATTGATTTGAAACATTAGGACATAGATATTTATATCCAATTGTTGGACAGAGTTTTGGTTGATGGTTGGAACACACTCCCCTACCTAAGATTGCATAGAAACCTTGTAGAGTGAAATGATAAGATTATAGCATGATTTGTTTGCGGAACTAGTGACCGGTTACTATGAGAATGGAGTTGGAGTATATAATTGTTGTATCTAACAAAGTTCTTTGAAGGGACAGAGTAATGCATATATGAGTTGGATGGAAGAGATGAAGGTTATTGACTACATATAGTACGGAGATAGAGTGCAAGCAGAAGGTTGAAAGATTTGTGCATGTTGACTTGTGAAGCGATGTCAAGTATTCAAAATTTCAAGCATTGCATTGGTGTGGAAAAGAGCTAGATTTATGAAAAATACAAAGTTTGATTGCTGGTGTTAGATGGCATAGTGCAAACCTATAGTAGAGCATGGGAAATGGATTGATGGACAACAATTTGTTGTTGTAGGTATCATGTTTAATGATTGTTTTACATGTTGATAGATAGAGTAAGATCCACATATTTGAGTATTATAGTCGATTGTGAGCAAGTGGTGGCATGCCAAGATAGGAGTGGTGTTTCATTTCTATTAGTGGCCAACAAAGAGTTAATAAGGAGTTGGGGCTTCCTAACATGGTGGTGGCCAACAAACAGTAGTAGGGGTTAAGGCTACTAGCTCAGAGTGGCCAACTAATTATTTAAAGATATAATAAAAGAATAGAAGCAAAGCATTCCGTCCCTTTAGGGTTTCCAAGAGAAATATCTTTGGAGTAGGGGTTAAAGCTCCTAGCTCATAGTGGCCAATTAATTATTTAAAGATATAATAAAAGAAGAGAATCAAAGCATTAGCAACAGGGTGGTTTTGTCCCTTTGGGGTTTCTAGGAGGAATATCTTGTGTAAGATTGTGCATTTACTAATTATGTTGAATTGAATTATTGATCATTTAAATTGGCCAAAAGTTTTTAAAAGTTGTATATTTTCTACCAACTCCACCCCTTGCTCACCCTGCGCCCCCTTTAGATTTCCAACAAATAAAAGATTAATTATCTATATAATATGTTAATCCAAATGCACTCATCACTTAAATAAAATGTTTTTTTTTCTAATAATTTGATATGCATAATAATAACAATGTAAAATCAAAAGAGTAGATTTTAAATCACTATATTATTTAGATTATCACTATAAATTTTATTAAAAAAATTATTAAAATATTTTAAAAAAAATCTCTTTTTTTATGATTAAACATAATGTGTGGACTAAAGTCACACCAATATAAATCTATTTTAAATTTAGATTTATCAAACACAAAGAGGAACTAACTTTCCTAAAGGAAAAATCCCTTAAGAGTATAAAAGTGGAAAAAAGAATTTATACCAAAGCTCTTTGATAAAGTCTTCAACCTTGAATCAAAGTTCAAAATTAAAATGAATCTATACTAATTAAGAAAAAAATTAAAATGATGATGATGATGATGATGGTGGTGGTGGTGGTTAACGTCCACTGAGACCAAATTGGTCTATCGGACCTATAATTTCTTAATTTCTAATTGTGTGACTCCTTGTCTTTCTTGGCGACATTGGTGATGTAGCTTTCTTTTTCTTCTCTATGGTCTTCCAACTTCCTTTATCTTGCATCTCCTTCATCTCTTCTGGTTCTCGGGATGTTGGTGTCTTAGCTTCGCGATCTATTGTGTTCGTCCTTTTGGAGATAGTTGGAGAATGCGCGTTATTTGAAACCTCATAACTGTCGATGCTTGAGGGGTTGTTGAGTTCACCTTTTTGTTGTTGGGCGGGGCTTTCCCCCTGCTTGTCTTGAGAGTTGTTTCTATCTTTCCCGATTTCTTGTAATTCAGAGTTTTCTGGAGATTATTCTTCTTGCATGACAGTGTAGTGTTCTTTTTGTGCTCCTTCCCACCATGTAGATCTGTGGTGAGTTTTTCTAGCAAAATTTTTCTCGG
>APFE031686624.1:17733-37766 GCA_000404065.3 Pinus taeda
TCTCAAAGCAAGATCGACATCTGAAGAGGACACTTTCATAATCGAGTTTCTGGTTCCACACATAGTCTTTACTTGTTAGGTGTATTTCCGCTGGGAATCCGGCGCTGAAGTCCATTTCCACACAGATGTGTGCATATGTGGTTCTGGCATATTCCTCTGTTTCTGGGCACCTGCAATAAAATTTTCCAATTGCATTTCCAATGGCTTCTAGCGAAGAGAAATTCCGAAGAGAAAACTAAATTAAATAGCCTTACCTATTTAATTTTCCCTTTATATTTACTAAAGAAAAACTTTTTGATTTAACATATTTAACACACACGAAAAAAATTGTTCAAATTAATATTCTATTATTGTAACATAAACCTATTTTTAAATGATGATGGTGGTGGTGATAGTGGTTAACGTCCACTAAGACCAAATTGGTCTATCGGACCTATAATTTGCTTAATTTTTAATTGTCTCGCTCGTCTTTCTTGGTAAGATTGGCGAGATTGATGTTGTAGCTTTTTTTAGCTTTTTTTTTTCCTGTACGGTCTTCCAACTTCCTTTATCTTGTATCTCCTTCATCTCTTCTTGTTCTTGGTACATTGGTGTCTTAACTTCGTGATCTATTGTGTTCATCCTTTTGAAGATAGTCGGAGAAGAAGTTTGGTCTAGGAGATCTACTTTGCTGTTAAATGAAGATTTATTTTGTGCGATATTCGATCTATTGTGTTCATCCTTTTGAAGATAGTCGGAGAAGAAGTTTGGTCTAGGAGAAAGTTTGGTCTAGGAGATCTCCTTTGCTGTTAAATGAAGATTTATTTTGTGTGATATTCGAATCCTTATAACTATTGATGCTTGAGAGGTTGTCGAGTTCACTTTTTTGTTGTTGGGCGGGGCTTTCTCCATGCTTGTCTTGAGAGTTGTTTCTTTCTTGCCTGATTTCTTGTGATTTAGAGTTTTCTCTAGGGTTATTCTCTTTGATGATAGTGTAGTGTTCTTTTTGTGCTCCTTCCCATCATAGTAATAATCACTGTAATAATAAATATTTGCAAAGACTTTAATATTCAAAATAATACATAATATTATTGGGAAAATCTCATCACAATTATGTATAAATGTGAAAAAATAAAATTAGGAGCTAAATTTAACAAATAAATTTTTAGACATTCTCTGAAATTAACCTAATATATATAATATATATTATATAATTATATATATATAATATATATTATATATGTATATATATGATATATTTTTTATATATATATAATAATATATATATATTATATATATAATTGTTTAATATTATTATTAATATACCAATTTAATAGAAATTACATATTTTTTATTGATATTGTCTACATTTTATATATGAATTTTTCAAACTAAAATAACCCTACAATACTTTTTTTTAGGAAAATGTTTAAATCTTTAAAAAAATCTTAATTATACATCTAAATATATTAATAATAAAAACTTTGATGGATACATATTAAATCTAAAATATATTAATAGTAAAAACTTTGATGAATACATTTAGTAGAGAACTAAACTTTTGTTTTCATTTTGCAATGAGATTTCAAAATTCCTACCGCATTCTCTGTATCCATGTTACATGCAGAACCTCCGAGCATTTATGTATTTCTTCCAGTTATCCAAGCTTCTGAGCATTTAGAGTACTTAGACTAACAATAAAAAAGATAATATAGTTTCGTGTTATTATTTAGGTTTAAAAGGAGGAAATGGATCTGGGTCGCCATTTCTCCACTGTAAGTCTAACAACACTGTTTTGTTGTTTATAACATTATCATAAAAATATCCCCCTACCAGGGCCTTGACGCGCACGGCTTAACAACATATGCTACATGTTCCGATTCTGTATATCAAAGAAAGATACTACAAGTTTTTCAGGTAAACAGAAATAAATTTATTATATTGCCTTCAAATCTTTAACCCTAACAATACTGGTTTATTCTTTATAACATTATTATAAAAATATCTTCCTACCAGGGCCTTTACGTGCAAGGCTGAACATATGGTACATGTTCCAATTCTGTTATCTACGATGCAATCTTGCGATGCGATCGCAGATCGCCATCGCACCTTACCCTGTTGCTTTCCCAATTGTGATGCGATGTGATCATGCGATAAGGTCAGAGATCGCAGATCGCAAGTTTCGCCCTGCGCGTGTTAAGCCCTCCGCTTTTGTATCTGCGATGCGATATTGCGATGCGATATCATCACACATCGCAAATCACCCATTTCTCACTTTGTCTCAGTCTCGCGATAAAGTTTTGCGATGCGATCCCATTGCTCTTCTACTGATCCGACGATACATATTTGTTCTCGTCAAAAGTATGTCACCGCCATACTGCATTTATGCACTTTACTTGTTTATGTTCCCAAGGAAGAAAGTTGGCTTTGCGCCATAACTGCTCACCAACAGTGTTAAAGAAAAGCATGGCCGAGAAGGAAAGAACCAACCTCGAGCCGTCCGCAGCATTTATTTGTTATGGGTTCCCATACAACCGACTCAAGAATTACAGTAGAGACTCTGTCAGAGAGTTAAAGCAGTTGATGAACTATTATGGTCCTTGATGCACTATATATATGTAGACACAGCAGTGTAGAAAAATATACACATATAGTGTCTGAGAGCAAAGTAGATTGATAAGAGGTAATGCACAACAGTGCTAAAAAACTTCTTTTGTGGAACTGAAGCGTTCTTGTTTGTAATCCCTCTGTTCAGAGGAAGACTATTTTGTAACAACAGTTTTTTTAATACAAGTTTAATTGTGTGTTAAAGATCCTGTGTTTAGTATCAGAGTGTTGTTCTCTGGTCTTTTGTGTTTGAAATCATCATAAATTTCCAACATTTGGTATCAGAGCTAGTCTAAGCACTCAGTGAATCAAAAACAGAGTTTGTTTTTTCACTGTAGGAGCTGTAAGAAGCTTATTGAGCAGATTTTCTCCAGCAGAGAGTTTTTTTTTTACTTGCTTTAAATATACAGTCAGTATCTTTTCTTTACTTATATAGGTTAAGATGGCAGATGCTGGAACTGGTTTGACAAATTCCCAACTGCCACAGTTTAATGGGAAAAATCACATTTATTGGTCCATAACAATGAAAGCATTGTTTGCTTCACAAGGAATATGGGAGCTCATCGAAACTGGCTATGCTGAACCTGCAGATGCAACAACATTGGCTGCTTTGAAAGTAGTAGAGTGAGACCAGTTGAAGAGCGACAGGAAGAAGGATGCCAAAGCCCTCTTCTTCCTCTTCCAATCAGTACATGAAAGTGTTTTTCCACGGATTGTAGCAGCAACAAAATCCAAAGAGGCATGGGATATTCTCAAAACTGCTTATCAAGGCATGGAGAAGGTGAAGACTGCAAAGTTGCAGATATTGAGGAGAGACTTTGAAACACTCAGCATGAAGGAATCTAATACAATAGATTCATTCTTCACTCAGGTTATTGGGCTGATAACCCAAATAAGATCTCATGGTGAAATTCTTGAAGAAAGAAGGATCGTAAAGAAGATCTTGAGATGTTTACCCTCAAGGTTTGAAGCTCTTGTGGTAGCAATAGAAGAAACAAAATATCTCTCACAGTTCACGGTAGATGAACTGAGTGCTTCTCTTATGTCTCATGAACACAGATTGAGTAGAGGAACAGATTCCTCTTTTGAGCAAACATTCAAGACTCGGATGTCTTGCAGCCAAAGAAAAGGTCGAGGCAATGTAAATAACAGAGGTCATGGAAGAAGCCAAAACAGAGGCAGATATTATCCTGCAAGCACAAGCGGAAGGAGCTGCAATCAGAACCAAGATGAAGGTTCAAGCAAACAACAAGCTCATGGACAAAGGTATGACAAAACCCAAGTCCAATGTCATTATTGTAAGAAATATGGGCATTATGCCAATGAATGTAAAAAAAACAAAATGACATGAATAATAAGCAGAATGCTAATTTTGCAAATGAAGAAAATAAGAATCCAAAGAATGTGTTGTTAACATGTAACATTGCATAAGACAAACAAGAAGATTTTTGGTTCTTAGACTCAGGTTGTAGTAATCACATGACTTGCAATATTGAAATGTTTGCCAATCTGGATGAAGATGTGAAATCTGAGGTAACAACAGGAACTGATAGCAAAATATCTGTCAAGGGTAAGGGCAGAGTCAGTATCCGAGCAAGAAATGGAGAACAGATGATTGTGCCAAAGGTATACTATGTACCTAGTCTAAAATGTAATCTTTTGAGCATTGGACAACTCATTAACAAAGGTTACAACGTGTTCTTCAAAGATGATATGTGTACAATCAGAGATATACCTCCAAGTAAGAAGATCATTACACAGGTGCAGATGACTAGCAATAGAATGTTTCCTCTCAAACTCAGAGCAGATTTGAAGGAAGGAAGAACTATTGCAGCTGTAACTCAAGAAGTCTTTAAAGAACAAGTGAAAGATGAGAATTGGTTATGGCACTTGAGATTTGGACATCTCAATTTCAGAGGCCTGAATCTGTTGCACAGAAAGGGAATGGTAAAGGGATTTCCATTGATTGAGAAACCGGACAGCCTTTGTGAAGGTTGCATCTTGGGAAAGCAACACAAAGAAATCTTTCCAGCTGGAAATAGTATAAGGGCAAAAGCACCCTTCGAAATTGTTCACTCTGATGTGTGTGGACCGATGCAAATACCATAATTTTCTGGAAATAGATATGTTTTAACTTTCATTGATGATTACACCAGAAAGACATGGGTGTATATGTTGAAACAGAAGAGTGAAGAGTTTGAGAAATTCTGTCACTTCAAAACTCTTGTTGAGAAGCAGAGTGGGCATTATATCAAAGTGCTTAAAACAGATAGAGGAGGAGAATACATCTCCCAAGACTTTCTGTGTTTTTACAGAGAGAATGGCATACAAAAGCAGTTCACCACAAGGTATACACCTCAGCAAAACGGTGTTGTCGAAAGAAAGAATAGGACCATTCTTGACATGGTTAGAAGTATGCCACTTGCCTCATGAGTATTGGGCAGAAGTTGTCACTTGCGCAGTTTACATCTTGAATAGATGCCCAACTAAAGTCGTCATGAACAAAATACCAGAAGAAGCATGGAGTGGTCAAAAGCAAACTGTCACTCACATGAGAGTATTCGGTTGTGTAGCTTATGCACATGTACGGGATCATCTAAGGAGAAAGCTTGATATTAAGGGGGAGAAGTGTGTATTTTTTGGCTATTGTGATGAGTCAAAAGCATACAAACTCTATAATCCATCCACTAAGAAATTGATAGTAAGCAGGGATGTGCAGTTCATTGAAGATGAAGCTTGGGATGGAAGACTAGAAAAAACAGTGAATGTGAAGACAAGTGTGTCTCATGAAGAAGAAGAGGAAGGGACAGCAGCAAATAATCCTTCCTTGGTGGCTCCTCCTCCACCACAGCAAATTCAACAAACCACACCACAAGCGGGAATTCGAACAGCCTTAAGAAGTCAAGGAAGTGCTTCTTCAAGCACACCATAGGGATCAGAAATACTCTCAAGTTCGGATGGAACTCCAAGCACACCAAGAAGACCAAGATTCAGAAATCTGAATGAAATTTATGAACAAGGAGAGGTAAGTAACAATACCGATCTAAATTCATTATTCGCTTTGTATTGTCATGTTGATGACCCAAATCATTCTGAAGATGCTGTAAATGAAGATAAATGGATTGAAGCAATGAATGAAGAAATTGGTGCAATTAAAAAGAGTAAAACATGGGAGTTAGTGGACCTCCCTGAAGGCAAAGATGCCATTGGTGTTAAGTGGGTCTATAAGACCAAAAGCAATGCTGAAGGCAAGATTGACAGGCACAAAGCAAGACTTGTTGTGAAAGGCTACAAGCAGCAACAAGGCAAAGACTATGATGAAACCTTTGCACCAATAGCAAGGATGGAAATATTCAGAACAGTGTTGTCTATTGCAGCACAACACGAATGGAAGATTTATCAGATGGATGTTAAATTTGCATTCCTGAATGGAGTGTTAAAAGAAGAGGTTTATGTTGAACAACCTCCAGGTTATGAAGTTGATGGCCAAGAGCATAAAGTTTGCAAACTGAAGAAGGCTCTTTATGGCTGAAGCAAGCTCCAAGAGCATGGTACAACAGAATAGATGATTATCTGATTGAAAATGGGTTTGATAAGTGTGATGGTGAACCCACACTCTACATAAAGGAGAATGACAGTAAGATTATTATTGTTGTTTTATATGTAGATGATTTGATTTTTACTAGCAATGATCCTTCACTCATTTCTAATTTTAAAGCAGTCATGAAAAGTGAATTTGAAATGACTGACTTGGGCTTCTTAAGATATTTTCTTGGAATTGAAGTAGACCAAAGTGAAAATGGTGTTTTCATTTCTCAAGATAAATATGTAGAAGCAGTGTTGAAGCGACTTAACATGCAGAACAGCAAGGGAGCTATGACTCCAACTGTAGTGGGGTTGAAATTGACCAAAGAAGATAGCAGCAAGAATTTTGATCCAAAATTGTACAAGAGCATAGTTGGCATCCTTATGTACTTGACTGCAACTAGGCCGAACATTATGCACGTTGTGAGTTTAATCTCCAGATTTATGGAAAGACCGAAAGAGACTCATTGGCAGGCAGCCAAGAGGATTCTAAGGTATGTAAATGGAACAAAGGGGTTTGGTATTTTATACTCCTCTTTTGAAAGTTTCATGTTGACAGGTTACACAGACAGTGATTGGGCTAGAAGTGTTGATGATAGAAAAAGCACATCAGGATATGTGTTTCATATGGGATCGAGAGCCATCTCATGGGCTTCCAAGAAGCAACCAGTTGTGTCTTTGTCAACAGCAGAGGCAGAGTACGTGGCAGCAACAGCAGCAGCATGCCAAGCAGTGTGGCTAAGAAGAGTTCTCAGAGATTTGTGTCATGAACAAGAAAGGGGCACAACCGTTTACTGTGACAATAGCTCAGCAATAGCATTGTCTAAAAAATTTGTCTTTCATAAAAGGACAAAGCACATAGACACCAAATTTCACTTCATACATGAATTGGTTTACAATGGTGAGATTGTTTTGCAGCACTGCAGAACAGAGGATCAGTTAGCTGACATCTTGACAAAACCATTGGGAAAGAAAAGTTTTGATCATTTCAGGAAATGCCTGGGTATGCAGAAAAACCCAGCAGTTGAAATTAAGGGGGAGTGTTGGAAATTAATTCCAACTATAGCAATAGCTGAACAGAAATCGCGGATGTTACCTTTTCACCTGCGTCCTTTATTATCTGCGATGTAATCTTGCGATGTGATCGCAGATCGCCATCGCACCTTACCCTGTTGCTTTCCCAATTGTGATGCGATGCGATCATGCGATAAGGTCACAGATCGCAAATCGCAAGTTTCGCCCTGTGCACGTTAAGACCTCTACTTTTGTATCTGCGATGTGATATTGCGATGTGATATCATCACACATCGTAGATCACCCATTTCTCACTTTGTCTCAGCCTCGCGATAAAGTTTTGCGATGCGATCCCACTGCTCTTCTACTGATCCGATGGTACATATTTGTTCTCGTCAAAAGCATGTCACTGCCATACTGCATTTATGCACTTTACCTGTTTATGTTCCCAAGGAAGAAAGTTGGCTTTGCACCATAACTGCTCACCAATAGCGTTAAATAAAAGCATGGCCGAGAAGGAAAGAACCAACCTCGAGCCGTCCGCAGCATTTATCTGTTACAGGTTCCCATACAACCGACTCAAGAATTACAGCAGAGACTCTATCATAGAGTTAAAGCGGTTGATGAACTATTATGATCCTTGATGCACTATATATATGTAGACACAGTAGTGTAGAAAAATATACACATATAGAGTGTCTGAGAGAAAAGTAGATTGATAAGAGGTAATGCACAGCAGTGCTAAAAAACTTCTTTTGTGGAACTGAAGCGTTCCTGTTTGTAATCCCTCTATTCAGAGGAAGACTATTTTGTAACAACAGTTTTTTTAATACAAGTTTAATTGCGTGTTAAAGATCTTGCGTTTAGTATCAGAGTGTTGTTCTCTGGTCTTTTGTGTTTGAAATCATTAGAAATTTCCAACAAAAAGAGGACCAGGCTCTAAGCGCTGGTGAAATTTGTAATGGCCTTAGTACCCTCAGACAAGGCGTGCTTGGCGAGTTCATGGGCGGTTAAAACTCTTTCCGAATTTGAAAATTACAAAATTCATTCCGAATTTGAAATTATATTTCTTTAGATGTTTCTGAAATCTCCAAATCAACTTAAAATATCAATTGAAAACAAAACAGGATCAATCAAATTACAAACAAACAAAATAGGATCAATCAAGTTACAAACAAGTTTAGCTGCTGCCAAATTAATATAGTTTCATGTTACTATTTAGGTTTAAAAAGAGGAAATGGATGCCGGTCACCAGTTCTCCCCTGTAACCCTAACAATACTGTTTGGTTCTTTATAACACTATTATAAAAATATCCTCCTACCAGGGCCTTTACATGCACCGCTGAACAACATATGCTACATGTTCCAATTCTATATATCAAAGAAAGATACAACAAGTTTTTCATGTTGAAGCATAACAACGTACAGCAGAAATTCAAAGACAAAATACAGTATAAAAACATACACACATAAACACAATGATTTAACCTGGTTCACCCAACCAATCTCTGCTACATCCACCAAACAGAGGCATCAACAATTTTATTATTAATCACGAGATTACAAAATAATTATTTCCTCACACTCACTAACTCATCCAATATCTGTACGGGCATATATTTTATAGCCAAGATAATCTAACTGACTCATAAATCCTCTCATAACAAATATAGGATAAATTAACTCTTTCACACACTTATATTTTTGCCTAATTTATGAAAACAGAAAATCTCAACATTTTAGATAACCATAAAACAAATTTATTATATTTTCTTCAATAATTTATGATATTTGCTTTAACATGTGAAAGCTCAATTCAAGGAAAAAGACTAAGAATAAGAATCCATTTCGAAGTCTTACAAAAGAAAAAGAACCGAAAATGCAAAAATTGTGATGCACACTGACCAGAATATGATTCCCCCTAATCAGATGCTAGTTATAAAAGAAATCCTCAAAAGAGAACCGGACTCTAAGCGCTGGTGAATTTTGTAACCGGACTCAGACATGGAGTGCTCTGCGAGCTCCCCTGGAAGAACGAGTCTTACTGCTGTCTGGATCTCCCGGTAAATAATAGTTGCCTTCTTGTTGTAGCGAGAGAGTCTTGATGCCTAAAATTGTTCATGATTCCCATGGCATTGCTAGAAGTACCCATTTCCGGATGGACATGCTTCAGAACCTTGAAGATATAGATCTTGTAAGTATTCACACTTTTTTTGTGCTTCTTGCTCTTTTTTTCTTCTTCCTTTAGTAGTTTATTCTCCAACTTTGAAGGCTTCTATTTTCATGGGGATTAGTAGCTTATTCTCCAACTTCGAAGGCTTTGGAAGGCTTCTTTTCTCTTGAAGGGGATTTCTCCGCCATGGGCTTTTTCCCAGCCACGAGCCTCTTCTCTGCCTTTGGGCCATTGATGCCACTATCGTGACTCGAACCTGAAACCACAAAAAAGCCTCGGGGTGGTGATATCTTTAAAATAAGAGAGTCTACCGAAAATTAAACCCTGTGATCGTTTCATTACATAGGGACTGGAGTATCTTTCCTATTGGTCGATCTTTGGCGCCATGGATTGCTGAGTTGGGCTAGATTTTAATCATGGATTCAAACTTAGACGCCTAAAAATTTTGAATTTTAAGAAATTTATAAAATAAATATACACTGGATTCAAACTTTAACGCTTAAAAAATTTTAATTTTAAGTAATCTATAAAATAAACCTACACCATAAATCTACATGGTTTTAATTATAGTTATTAATATATTTGTTAACTATTTGTGGTCATTTATATGATGCGGGTTAACCACTTTATTTATTAACTATGGTCTATCCAATTATTACATTATTCTCTTGGTACCTCCCTCTATACCCCATAATATCCCCCTAGGTATACTAAAATATGGCATTAGAGGGAAAGTTACATTCATGTGGATTACATTTTGTGAATACTCATATAATAGATCTCTAAAGGATAACATGCCATGTGTTTCCTGCTTTTGTACCCTATACAGTTTCCAACCATGTAACTGTTACAGATATTGATGGGAAAAGGTGTATCAATTCTAATATTTGCAGGCAAAATAGTCACTCAATATAGCAATTGAACTTGAAACTAGTGCAAGAAAAATAATAAACAATGAGAGATATATATCCTTTTTATTTATATTCCATGTGCATCCCTGCAATTAAAAATAATTGAGATTATAAGTTATATAAGCCATATAAAAGACAACGAGGAATGAAAGGAAGCATTTCTTTACATGAGAGCAATGGAAGATGGGAAGATGAACCCAATACAAACTACTACAGTAGCCCCTCTGAGTTGAAATTCATCCCAAATACTAGGTATGAATGATGCCCTGAGTAAAATGGTTCCAATTAATATGGTAGTGATCAAGATGAACCTCTTATTATCTAAAAGAAGGGGCTTTTTCGCTGCAAATATAAGCCCAACAATATTAAGGCACAGGGAAAAACATACAAGAGGAAAGACCAACATTAATGTACAGCATAGGTCATGTGATCAATGTCATTCATCACAGCATTGTAAATAACTCCCAAGTTCATGTCCAAATTGGCCAGGACATCATCCATAATTTGGTCTCGAAATAGAATAACACCAAAAAATCTTGTAGCTATGTATACAATCGAGCACGATACAATGACTCATATACTTTTAAAATACCAATTCAGCTAATGAACTCTAAGATACTACATTCAGGTGTAGGACCAAAGATGAAAGGAAATAATCCATACCATTGAAATGACATATGTAAGCAGTCACAATAACTGGTACCATAGTGAAAATCTTAAAGAACGAAGTATGATAAACATTATATGGTAACCATCGTGGTGCTTGGACATTGCCACTGAACAAATTTATAATTGTAATACCATCTTTGATCACAACAAATTCAAAATAGAGTGCAACTAATAATGCATAAGTGAATTTCAAAGAATCTGCAAATTCATGAAAATGAACCCATCAATATAATCATCAAGATTTCAACAGCCTAACTCATTAAGGAATTATCGAAGATCCACATCCTTGAAATCATATGTCGTTTCCAATAGGGTAACATGAAAAGTTAGACAAATTTCTATGCAGATGTGATCAATATGTGACATTCCTAAGATATGTTGAATCATTTTCATATAATTATATTAGTTATTATAATTTTAAATCCCTGATAGTTGTGAAATGGCAAAAATGAAATATGACTTTTCTGAAAATCGCAATGCTAAAACATGCTTACCAGAATGATCAAAGAAAACTTACCCACTCTCTTGAAAGACACCAACAGAGCCAAAATAAGGACTATGGTGAGAACTAGGATCGGAAGACGTCCATTCCACCAATGAAATCCAAACAATTATTCAAGTATACCAACATGATGCACACCATTGATGATGTTCCAAGTAACACATCACCTGCCCAAATAAAAATCATCTCTATCAAACAAAGATTTATAATTCGAATCCATATATGATATGAATCATGCCTTAAGTAATATAAAAGTGGCACTGCTCTAGGTAATTGGCCATTCAAATAAATATGAAAGGAATTTGAGAAAAAGGGTCACTCTTGAGGCATGTTAAGTCATGCATGCCTCATAACACACTTCGACTTTGTGAAACAGAAAAATTTGTTAGTGTTTTAGCTTTCTATATTGCTCATAATTAAATAATTGGAATGAAATTTCATAGGATTGGACTTTTCCCATGATCTACCCGTCGGTAGTATTTTTCTATTTTGCGATAGCGAATAGCAGGCCTCAAAAATAACTCCATGCTTATTGGAGATGGGCATTGCTTTGGAGTATGCAACAATTTCATAAAATCACAATGTAACCCAATCAATTTTACATAGAGAGGAAGCCATCTAGGGATGGGATTCTTCAAAACATGAAGGCTTAAATCCCTACAACTCAACTAGAATACATTCTTCTTTAGAATTTGAAGCCCTCAATCTCTTTATATTGTAAATGTATGTTTCCCAACACTTCGTAAGGACAAAACTCTCTTACATGTATTACATTTTTCAGAGTCTACTTGAAAAAAACCTAATTTATTACATTTGATTAGATTTTCAAATGAAAATTGTGAGTTCGTCTGAAATATATCTAACAAGAATGCCAGTCTTGTCAACTTCATTACCAAATACCTCTCTAAACTCTATTCATACATGCTAGGTTTTCTTTATAGTATGTTTCCTTTCTTTCTCCATATTGTTTTTGATGGGGTAAAACAACTGTTTATTTTTCATTATTGTTTTCCATTACATTTGGTTAGTGTTACATGAAGAGACAAACTTTGGCATTCTTGTCAATTTAGGTTACAAACCCAGGACTTAAAGAGCCATGTTTGATTCACATATGTAGTCCCTTTTTCTTCTACTTCATTTTTTGAAAATTTTGAGTACATATAGGGAAATTTTTATTAGTTTTAATAATTTGATTATGATTTTTACATGTAAAGGTGTGTATGCCTTTCAATCTGGAACATATAGAATTAGAGGGAAAGTTACATTTCCATGTCCTGGAAATCTCTCCCAGTGAGCTTTTATTGCTCCACAATTTTCTTATTTGTGACCACTCAGAATGATACTTTCTGGAGTAAAAGAACTCACTGAAGAGTTGGGTGATTTGATCAATTTATAAATTGGTGTATTGGTTAATGATAATATTGTTGAAAATACTTCCATGATAACCATTTCATTCTAATCAATTCCTATGGTGTCTTAGGCAATGGATCTTTTCCTGCATGTTGGACTACAGGTCCAAAGGAGCATAAACTGCAGGCTTTTTTTTTTTAATGTAGGATGTCAATATTTGTTGTAGACACTTTTGAAAGTAGTCCCATGCCATCATATTTGTTGGGTGGAAGGTCAAAAATCACAGTCTCACTTCTTTATTTCCTTTTTTACATATCATATATTGTTTCAATTTCATTAGGATTTCGTATGTTTCCTTCTACTGCTTGCCTGAGGAATTTGTTGTTGAACTTCATTATCCTCAATGAATCCTTCCAATGCCTTACATTTGATCAAGGATGCATTATTTTTAGGTTGACTGAGCATAGGCCAATAAGGCTTCCCACATGATGATTTCTATCCAGTGTTGCAGATATGCCATTGACTTACTATAATTGTCAATTGTAGCTACACTTGCATTCTCAGTCTTTTCTTATGGATCTATGTGCTCTATGCCTATAAAGGGTTACTTCAAGTGATTCCGACAGCATACATAATTGGGGAGGAACAATGTTATATCCTATAGCTATTGACCCTAGTACTCATGGGTTGTTTCT
Organism: Pinus taeda; assembly: GCA_000404065.3. NCBI lineage: Eukaryota > Viridiplantae > Streptophyta > Pinopsida > Pinales > Pinaceae > Pinus > Pinus taeda. The sequence continues at coordinate 31,219 of APFE031686624.1, forward strand.
AGACAAACTGATGTCTCATGCCATTGTGTCATTGATGGTGTTAGCTTGTTGTACCAACTTGTATTCTCACACCCCTTTCCTGGATTGTTCTAAGGAATAATATATAGTTTTCCAACTTGGTAACTGACTCCCTAGATGTCTGTGTGGGAAAGAAAATGCTCTCCTTCCCATGCAAATAATGCACAGATTCTAGGCTAATTTAGGTCAAGGATTATGTATGTCTACTTCCTCTGCGTGAAAGTTTCTTTTCAATTTAACTAAAATCATTCAATGTTAGACTTGGAACCAAATTGAAAAGCCTAAAATATTTGAGTTGAGGCATTTTCAAGAAAAATTCATAGAGATATACCAAGAATCAAATTTTGGAATGCAAAATTCGACCAACTAGTGGGGGAAAGCCATTATACTTTTTTTGGGATTTTGATCATTTCTTTTACATTAGTGGTGATGAGATCTTAGGACCCAAGTTTGGAATTAGTGGCTAGGAAGGGAAAGTCGAGTGAACAAAAAGTCTTCTGAAATGAAAAGAAAATGTCTATTGACATGGAGAACTGATGGTGAAATCCATGTGTTGATTCCTTAACTATTTTAACTTTGCTACAATGGCCACCATGAAATCACTGAATATGTATTTCTCATGAACTCATTCAACACCCTTGTTCATTACTTTCAAAATTGCTCATTGCACAACCTTTCTCATTAGTTTCTGATGGTGCATATTGTTGTCTTGCAATGTATTATCTAGTACACACTTTTGTTGTTTTTGTTTGAATGTAGATGTGCAGATACTCATAGTTGAACAGTTCCATGGGGCTGCTAATTTCATTGGTTCTTTTATCTATGGATAAGATGTTATGTCCCTAGATGGAAGAGAACATCTGTAGACTAATGTTGAGATGGGTGAATGGAAAACTTCACATTATAGTGAGAAAATCATCTTCCTCACAAGGGAACTCTGCTCCTACTTCTCACAGATTTCAATCATTGAATTCTATCAAATCCTTATCTCCTAGAATCCCAGATAACCATCATAATACATACATATATTATCTTCAATCCTCCTTGAATTTGACTCCCATGGACTCCATCCTCAATAAAGCATATTGTTTTTTAATGATGTCAAGACGAGCAATGAGCCCCCTACGATAAAATACAAACAATGGAAATAGAAACAACAATAGCCCACATGTCTATGTTGCCAATTCCCTTATTTCCATGAATAATATGGATGCTAAGTTCTTTGAACCTCTCACAAGTACCTACAAGCTTCACATTCTAGATTAATTCAGTGACATCTAGGCTGAGAATAGTGAACGGTATAATAAGACATTGACTTTGAGCAATGGATTTACAAAGCCTTTCTCCAAGGCTTTTTCCATTCATTTTGCATTTGATTCCTTTTACAAGGGAATAACTTAAGTCAAAAAAAATTGTCAACTTTAATAATCTAAAAAAAAAAACTCCTTGCCATTAATGTGACATAAACAGACACAAATATCCCGGATGCGGGTGACACCATGCATATGGCATGCCACGTGACCGGCACGCGGCATCCTCGAGCCGGAAGTCTGGTGATTAATGAAAGTCATTAAATACACCATCAATGGCATTCATTGCCATCCTTTCTGCCCGAGCTACCAAGTCTCCACGGTAGGTGCCGCCAGAATGTTCAGGAACAAGGATTTAAGGGGTATTCGCCTGTCTGAACAGGCTAAGAATTTAGGCTCTGCACTGCAGGAGAATGTGGGTTTATGGGTTGAGTGCAGGAGTGTTAAGGCAACGCATTCGCGTTTCAGAGGCTTAGCTCAGAGCCATAGTTGGCCTCCTCTGTCTCCTGTCATCTCTGAGAGGACTGAGTTTCATTTCGGAAAGCTCAAGATGCCGATTCGGGGTCATGCTTCGCCGCGTAGGGGCAAAAGCATGGTGGACGGGGCATTCATAGCCCGCGCAGAGTTACTCCGCTGACAATTGCTTCGCCAAGCTCCCAGAGCTATGTCGATTCTGATTCTGACACCGACAATTCGGTCCAGATTGTAACTTTTCATTACATCCGGCGTACAAATAGACCGATTGTCTCTACTCTTATTACGGTGGTTTTCGCAGAGGAAGAAGATGAAGCAGGTAAGGGGAAAGGAATCGATGAAATGCAGAAGCAAACCCCCAACAGAAGCCCTCAGAGTAGCAGCCAGGAGGATAGCTCCTACCAGCCTTCCACCCAGTGCCAGCCAGAAGAAGACAGTACGGGCAATCATGCCAAGGAACAGCACGAAGCCTTAAGGGAAATCTGTAGCTTAATTGACATGGAAATTTCCAGTTCCAAGGCTCAGAATGTACCTGAGGAAGTAAAGATGCCTGAGCGTCTCTTTGGTGGAAGGCTGTATCCTGTTCTCCCCCCGGGTTTTCGGCGTTTGGAAGATATTCCATGTGGCATGGAAATCGATTTTCTTCCTGAGCCTGAGAGAGAAGCCGCAGAGTGGGAAGCAGAGCAGAACGCTGCCAAGCAGAAGGCTGAGGAAGACAAGGTGGAGGACAGCTCTGGTAAAGAGTAAGGTTCTGGCTTTCGCCCCTGTTTTTTGGTTTTTGATCTGGGCTCGATGATCTTCGAAGGTCGTTTAGGCCCCGGTTTTGGGCGCGGGTGTCTCAGCACCAGTTTCCTTTCCGCTCTGCCTGCCACCTTCGACCAGCAAGTAACTGGTTCTCGGACGTTTGTCCTCCGCCACCTTTGCTCTGTTGGTGCCACCTGCTGGGTCGCTGGACGCGTGTCCTCTCATCCTGGTTCCACTTTGTTTATTTCTGGCTGGTCTAGTCAGCATGTGTCATGTATTGTCAACATCTGTTTTAGTTTCAATCATTTACAGGCTTTTTTGTTGATTTCTACAGACTGTAAATGGTTTTCTAGATACAGTAAAATGTCAATGTCATTACCAGTAATGGTATGTGTCTTATGTAAGAGAGCTGTCCACGCGCTCTCAGAGGTTTCAACCTCTTGTACATACTCTTCCTTTTTATTTTAATACAAATAGTTTAGTCTTTTGCCCAGAAAAAAAAAATGTGACCTCATTTCTATTGAGTGTGGTGTAGTTAGTACTAATGAAGTTTATATTTAAAAAATTATGTAATTCTTACTAACAAAAACATGTTATAAAATTATTTAACTCTGAAAATATGAGTCAACAACTAATATGCTCATCACAATTCATGTTGGAGTAAGGAGTGCATTGCAAATATGAGAGTCATTTAATTTAGCTTTTTTTTTTTAATTATTACAATTTGATGATAAAGTTAGGTTTTTATTAATTTCAATTTTTTATTTAATTTTAATATAATAATGAAAAACATAATGACAAACCAAACAATAAATAAACAACTTAAACTTTTGTTTTCTTTCTCACAATTTTGTATATTATGTGTAGTGAAGTGATTTACTCAAATTATATGAGACTAAATTATTTAATATAATTTAAACCATCTGAGACATAACCTTTTATCATAATTACGTCATAAGGTATTCCTCTCTAGTAACAACTCCCCCAGCTACCAGTGTGTACCGACCTATACCATCCGATCGGATGTTAGACGATTGAATATTTTCACACTGTTAGATTAATAATCAGGACAAAAATTAATAGCAATGGCACATAAAAAACCTAATATCTAGGACAACAAGAAAGGGGCAAAAATTGTATACAACCATTGTTTCCACCTTTGTCTAGCACACCCATTGCACTGTACAGGTAAACATTCCTTTTTGTATTCTCGTTTTCTTTTTCTCCAGCATTTTTACAACCTTCTCTTCATGGTTTTCCAGTCTTAATGACGAGGAATAACAACAAGGAGTGTTGTGGTTTCAATAGTGGTTTCAACTTCAATTTGAGGATGCAGGGTTTCCTTCTCGAGGTTAACCCTTGCTTCAACAACTTTTAGGTAATCTACAAAACCTTCTTATCATGAGTTTGCTTTCCATATCCTCCTCTTTTCCTTTAATTCTTGTTACCTAAGTTCTCTCCCTTTTAATTATGTGTAGGGGTGGCTTGATTCCTTGTTGTGAAGAGCCCTCGTGGTCAAGCTTTGCTCAGGTGAGAAATTTCTTCCTCCAGCAGGGTTCACTTAAATATATGTCTTTCCTTTAACTTATCTTCAATCACATAGAGACTCTTTGCTAATCTTATTTCTCTTGTGTTCTCATTGTGCTCACACATTGTAGGTACCCCAACCTGCTCCTACGCTGGATATTCATACTTGTACCCAACCTCAGTCCCATATTTGATTTTCTTGCTTATAGTTGTGTTATTTTATTGCAAGTTAGCGCACTTTAACTATAGATTAAAAGACTCTAAATGGGAAGCAAACCCTAACCTAGGTTTTGGTCTCATGCCTTCAGGCTTAAGCTCTGGGCTATCGATTGTTGTCTCGTCCTTTTCGGTTTAGATTATACCTATATCTATGCACATGTGCCATTTATTATTTCAATTGTTTGGTTCGGCTATGTGTACCTCCAGCCGTTACAACTTACAGTTATAACCGCATGGTTCCAATGGTACTCTGGGCATATGAAGGTACCCTAGAGTGACTCTTGGTTTCCAAGAGCAGAACTTTGTGATCAAGCATGGAGGTACCCATGTGACTTATTGATATCTCTTCACTACCTTCATTTTTCTTATGTCATTATTCATGTATCAAACCATAGAATTAAGTTATACTCATTAACAAACAAGGTTCGTATACATAAAAGATCAGAGATAGTGCCTCATTGGGCTCGCCCATCTTAGTTTGGGCTTGTGAATCCTGATAACACTGACAAGTAGATAGAGTGAGGTGTAACTCAGTACTCTAGGGCAATGTTTTATTGGTCTTAATAATTTGGTTATGATTTTCACATGTAAAGTTGTGTATGCCTTTCAATCTAGAGCATATATGTAGTATACCTAGGGGGGATATTATGGGGTACATATGGAGGTACCCAAGGGAATAATGTAATAATGGGATGGGCCATAGTTAATAAATAAAGTGGTTAACCCACATCATGTAAGGGACCACAAGTAGTTAGCAATAATGTGATAAGCCCATTGTATTAGATACATGGTATTTAGAGAACCATGGTAATGACCCATGGTATTGTATGAATGAATCCTATATAGAGGCTAGAGACTCCCCATTTAGAGATATCAAGGAATATTGTATGGACAAGCATATGGCTTGTGGAGTGTTCTCCTTCCTTAAGGAGCAATTGTATGGTGTTACCCTACCTCAAGGGTTTGATATTAATAAAGTTTTGAAGTTTATCTATTTCTCTCTTGTTTTTTTTGGGTATATTTACTTTATCATATATTTGTTAACTACTTGTGGTCCCTTACATGATAGGGGTTAACAACTTTATTTATTAACTATGGCCCATCCCATTATTACATTATTCCCTTGGGTACCTCCCTCTGTACCCCATAATATTCCCCCTAGGTATACTACAATATGGCATTAGAGGGAAAGTTACATTCATGTGGATTACATTTTTTGAATACTCATATAATAGATCTCTAAAGGATAGCATGCCATGTGTTTCCTACTTTTGTACCCTATACAGTTTCCAGCCATGTAACTGTCATGGATATTGATGGCAAAAGGTGTATCAATTCTAATATTTGCAGGAAAAATAATCACTCAATATAGCAATTGAACTTGAAACTAGTGCAAGAAAAGTCATAAACAATGAGAGATATATATCCTTTTTTGTTGATATTCCATGAGTGTCTCTACAATTAAAAATAATTGAGATTATAAGTTATATATAAGCTAGATAAAAGACAACGAGAAATGAAAAGAAGCCTCTCTTTACCTGAGAGCAATGGAAGATGGGAACATGAACCCAATACAAACTACTACAGTAGCCCCTCTGAGTTGAAATGCATCCCAAATACTGGGTATGAATGATGCTGTGGGTAAAATGGTTCCAATTAATATGGTAGTGATCAAGATGAACCTCTTATTATTTGAAAGAAGGGGCTTTTTCGCTGCAAATATAAGCCCATCAATATTAAGGTGTAGGGAAAAAAATACAAGAGGAAAGGCCAACATTAATGTACAATGTAGGTCATGTGATCAATGCGATTCATCACAACATTGTAAAGAACTCCCAAGTTGGTGTCCAAATTGGCTAGGATATCATCCATAATTTGGTCTCGAAATAGAAGAACAGCAAAAAATCTTGTAGCTATGCATACAATCGAGCACGATACCAATGACTCATATACTTTTAAAGTACAAATTCAGCTAATGAACTCTAAGATACTAAATTCAGGTGCAGGACCAAAGATGAAAGGAAATAATCCATACCATTGAAATGACATATGTAAGCAGTCACAATAACTAGTACCACAGTGAAAATCTTAAAGAAAGAAGTATGATCAACAAAATATGGTAACCATCTTGGTGCTTGGATGGTGCCACTGAACAAATTTACAATTGTAATACCATTTATGATCACAACAAATCCAAAAGTGAGTGCAACTGATAATGCATAAGTGAATTTCAAAGAATCTACAAATTCATGAAAA
>APFE031686624.1:61142-76238 GCA_000404065.3 Pinus taeda
TATCATTAAATTTATATGATGGGACCCTGTCCCAACTCTTCCATTAGTTCTTTGGATTTTCTAGCTAAGTAAACTGCTTCCAACAATTTCCTTTCTTGCATATCTTGTGCCCATTTTTTGGAGTTGTTCACCAATGCGGCCCCAACTTGATTAATACAATCCCTTGTAGTGGTCACCTTGACATATTCAATCTGGCACCTTTTAGAGGCTGGGACATTATGGAACACTTTCATTGGGGTAGTTTCTAATACTCTTAGATATATTCACATATCTTTTGGCCTTGAATTTGTTGGTTATAGTTCAAGTTGGTGTTCAGTGTTTGTTGGTTTCTTCCTCCATGACATGTTCTGTGTGGGAAATGGTTTTAACTTTTGTCTTTCCTAAGGACTCTTCCTACCCCCTCGCCTCTCTGCCTTTTTTTTATAATGTTTTGGCCTCCCTCCAATTATTGTTTAAAGCTTTTTTTGGCATCCCCTATCTCTATTACTCTTCCCCTATAGTATCAATTCTTGAGCCTTGTATTTGGTTTTGTCATCTCCTAAGCATCATGCCTTGGCACTGCATGTGCAGTCACTAAAGGAGGGTGGTCATAGACCCCTAGTTAAAAATCATGCCCAAACGCAAGTATAGGAGGCTACATCCATCTACTAATATATTATCCCTTTAGACATTCGTGCTGAGATTCGTTATCTGAGATCCCACTCTCCTAAAGACCATCAATTTTTCACAAATTCTAACATTCTTGAGGAGCTATCCCATTAGCTTTCTAACCCTGGTCACACTAGGATAATAAGGGAACTATACCTTAACTCTATTACCCTTCATCAACAGTTGAAAACCCTTCTAGGTAGAGTTCCAAAGGAGAAACAAGAGCAGTGTAACATTTTCTCTGCCCTAAATGACATCAAGCATGCCCAGCAGTATCAATGTTTATGCTTGGAGAGTTTGGATGCTAGGATAGCCCACTTGGAGAGTCATCTCTAGTGTGAGCAAAAGCCTACATATCCTTGAGGTTCTAGTGCAAAGGATCATGCTCTAATGATTTCCTCAAACTCCTGATTATATGTCATGTATTACAATAGCACTTCTATTTGCAATTCAATAACTAAAAGGTTTATTTACTTTGAGAAATTGTTTTTATCTTGATCGGGATTTTTCCTCCATAAGTGGTCAATATATCTAGTTTCCCTTGTGGCAGATTGAGTCTACCTATAGTGAACTCAATAAAATCATGAACATCTCATAGTTATAACCCGATGTTTTGATTTTTTGAGGTAATACCAATATAAATGTTGAAATGTGGCTACAAAAATATTCCAATTTAATTTGTCCTAGAATTAAATTGTGAACTAAAATCAAATTTAGTCTTAACAGCTACTTGGAAATAATTAATTAAGTTATTTTGACTTAATTTGTTGGAGAAATTCAAGTTAGAAGTCTTTCTGAAGTCATGCAAGAGTTATCCCTTAACTTAAGGAGATAAGCCTTAAATTAAGGAGACAAGATTGAGTTATATTTGAGTTGTAATTAGTTAATTCAGTTTACTTAGTTAAGTCCAGTTAAATTATTTCCAAACTGTGAGGAACTAATAGAGATTTAGAAGTCAGTTGATGCATGCATGCACTCAACTAGTGTACTCTAGTTAAATGAAGATTCCCTCATCAGAAACTCATGCATGTCTATTCTAAGAAAGACCCAGTTGAGATTAAAGTCAAGGACAATGTACTATTAGTTGCATGTGGTTTCCTATAAAGAAAACTCATGCATGCAAAAGGAATAATTCCTTGAGGATTGCATAGTTTTGATAGTGTGTGAGACCAGGAGATCATCCACTTGGTATATTGGTTTTCCACTTGGTTGAAGGAGATCATTTGAGAGGAACAGCACAAGGAAATAGGAGCTTGGAGGGCAGAGAGGAAGGTTGGAGAGAAGCCAATATTTCCTGTGAGCATCTATGAAGATTGTACTGAGAGCTTACTAGCTATGAGAGCTAAGGCTTTGTATAATCTCTATGTATTTCCACCTTGTATGATAATACAAATAGTGGGGTTTTTAGCTGAGGCTTTCCCTAAAGTATTTTCATGTGTATTGTGCAATTGATTCTTCTTCTTCTGGTTATATTGTTTAGCTCGATATTTAAGATTCTGTAAATTGATAGTAGAAGTAGTTTATAGTATTCTGCTTTGATTTATATTGCATTATCGGGTTAAACTACATAGCAGATTTTCTACATGGTATCAGAGCTGGATTTGTAGAGAATTTTCTACATAGTAATGGAGCTGTGAACAATATACTAAGAAGATAATTTGAAATTTGAAGTTCTGGGTTGCAAGTGAAAATCGAATTCATATCATACTTCAAGGTTGACCAATGGCATTCTATGGCTTGAGACTCGAGTATGCCTTAGAAGGTAGCACGAATTACATAGCATGGAAATATAGAATGGAGGTTGTATTAGAAGACAATGGCTTGAAGGATTTCATTGATCAAGAAATTCAACAGCCAGCTTCAACTAATGCACAAGAGTTGGTTGAGTGGAAGAAGTGTGTGGTGAAGGCAAGACAGATCATCCTTAAGGGAGTTCGAGACCATATTGTCTTGAGTCTCCATGGGAAGGATTCTCCATTTTCAATGTGGAAGACATTGAAGTACCTCTACAAGAAAAATAACAACCAGAGGAAATTGGCACTCAAGGATAAGCTTCGAAGAATCAAGATGGAGAAGGGCAATACTATTTCTACATATCTAAACAAGCTCACCACCTGTAGAGATGAGCTTGGCAGTGTGGGAATAACTACTGCCAATGAAGATATGGTGAGCTTCACTCTGTTGGAAATAATACTAAGAGGGGGGGTGAATTAGTATTATCAGATCAATAATTTAATTTTCAAAACTGATTTGTATATGCTACTTCAGCTCAGTGAACTAGTGTGTATACGCAACTATACTTAAAGAAACCAGCGTATATGCAGAGATCTTTTGATTTAACCAATTTTTAATGTAGTGAACTTTAATCACTATATCAGCAAATTCATTAGATAGTGCAGTAAGAGCAGAATAAAGCAGCACACATAAGCAACACACATAAACACCAAGATATAAGGTGGAAACCCAATGTGGGTGAAAACCACCTGCTGCAATCATCTCTGTCTTCTTTTAATAATAAAAGAATTATGTTTACAATTTCTGTACCAGTGCAGCCTTATACCAGTACGCAGGCTTCTACCTGCAAAAGGCTACAACCTTCTCTCATTCTCCAGCTTCTACTGGAAGGGAGCTACAACCCCCTAGCTCTTGTACTAGCTGATATGTTTACTAGTACATAGGTGTCGGCCTACAGAAGGCTACAACCTTCTCCTTTCTTCCAGGGACCACGTTTCAAAAATTTTCAGACTAGATCCATCAACAACATCATTCAATCATCAAATATATCTGCATCAACCAACCTTCTATTGAACCAACCACAGCCAAATCAATCAATCACTTTGATCTTTTAGAATGTTGTCACTAGAATTCAGTAACCAGAACCCAAAACACTGCAACAAAAAACAGCAGTAACTAAAACATAGATTATAAGGTACACGCTACTTTCTTATGCTAAACCCACGTGTATATGCACTTTCCTTAAATCCAACCACCGTATACAACTGCAAATATTAATTCATAATTCTGCAGCTATACCAGACTTCAGTTATACCCAGATCATATCATTTACAGAATAATATATGCATCAGTATTCAAATCTAGAATATTCATGAGAAAAAACACATAATGATAGTTCACTTTATGCCTTAATATCTCGATCCATCATTAGATCTTATCCTCCATCTGCTAAGGTTCCTCCTTGGTTCAGATCCAGCAATGCACCATAATCCAATAACCTGCATACTAGATCTCTCTCTTCATTAGATATTCAATGCTTGAGTACCTTGGCCTAATGATCTTCTCCTCCTTTTATAGTTTTAGGCCTTTCTCAATACCATGGACCAAAACCACTTAGGACCAATACCTTGGATCAAATACCTAGGGTCAATACCTTGGATCAAATACCATGGACCAAATACTTCGAACCAAAACTTAGTTTTCCAAGGTATACACACTTTCCTTTCTGTGGAAGTGCGGGTGTACATTATATGTACCTTTGGTTCTATTAACCTACATATATACATGGCTTGGTCAATGGTGAACCTGTGTATACCTCTCTTTCTTCATTCTGTAAAGACTGATCTATCATTCTTTCTTTTTTTCCTGGTATACTATGATCTTTCATCTGAGTGAGTTGCCTTCTAAACTAATTCCTTGAAATTTCCCTACATTTCATCACATCTGAAGCTACCCTACATTTCATCACATTTTGTCACATCTGATATCTCTTTTGTAGATTCATCTAGTTACCATATACAAGTGATGTGTTCTACTACAAGTGGGTTTCCATCAAGTACAACACATACATCATAATGCCAAAAATCTCCCCCTTTGGACTTGATGGCAACAACAACCACACCAAGTAATTCTCCCCCTTTGACATCCAGGGCAAAGGATCATGCTCCCCCTGAGTCCATGCTGAATTTTCTGATATGTTGAAGTGTGTTGATTGAGCTCCCATGATCGAGTCCATGCTCCTCCTAAGCATAAGCAAATTCTGCAAAAGGATGTTCTAAAAGAATAACATGAGTCTATACATGCATCACAAATGACCTTCCTATCACCAATGAATCATACATACATCCATCAACCAAGTGGGGATATACCAAATTTGACTCATCCACCCAACCAAGTGGGGATATATCAATTGTTTATACATGGAAAAAACAAGAAACATTACATCATCCATCCCATGCATAGTGGGGTTACAAATTAGGTATTTTTCATGACCGTTACATTAAAAGATATACATGACATGTATAACAAAGACCAACTATCTTAAACAAGACCATGATATTCATTAGCAACTATCATCAGCAGCATCTGACAATCAACATCGACCAACAACCATGTTCTCCCCCTGAACCTATTCCACTAAAACAAAATCTTCATCGAGATCTTCTAAGATAATGCCGACAATGCATTATTAGAAGCATATGCGCCCCCTGAACCTGTGTCATATGTTCACTATCAGATATATATCAGAAGAGTTATCAAGGGATCATCATCAATCATATATATATCAAGTTATCAACAACTTATGAGAGCCAACATATTTCCACATGTCATCAACAGATTTTAACCATCATCAAGCAGAGCAGATAATTCACTGAACCATACCAGGCCCCTTTCTCCTAATTCTGGCCCATTGCTTTCCTTCAAACCAGCTTATAAGCAACTATACCCGTAGAAACCAATGTATATACGTGATTATGCTTCATGAAACTTGCGTATAACCACCTTTCTCTGAAGAAGATAGGATTTAATAGTAGCATGATGCATCAACTACTCCTTGATTTTGTCTGAGATATTCAAATCTCTCTGGGCAATGGTTTAGTGAATATATCAGCAACCTGTTCTTTAGAGGGAACATACTCCAATTTGACCTTTTTTTCAAGCACTTGTTCATGTAGAAAATGATATTTGATAGGTATGTGCTTGGTCTTGGAGTGCATGACTGGATTCTTTGAAATACTGATGGCACTTGTATTATCACATAGAATGGAGATGGGTGGAGTAAATGTGATCTGAATGTCTTGCAAGGATTGCATCATCCAAAGTAGTTATGTGCAGTGAGATGCAGCAGCCACATATTCTGCTTCAACTGTAGATAATGCAATTGAACTTTTTTTCTTTCTGAAGCAAGACACTAACATGGAACCCATATAGAATGCACCACCACTAGTGCTTTTTCTGTCATCAACACTTCCTACCCAATCTGCATTTGTATATGCATGAAGTGCAAGATCTGTATCTCTAGGATACCATAAACCAAAGTTCAGTGTTCCTTGAAGATATTTGAAAATTCTTTTGACTGCCTGAAGGAGCGTTTCCTTAGGATTTGCTTCGAATCTTCCAACTATTCCCACTGCATGCATGATGTATGGTCGGGTACCTGTTAGATAAAGCAGACTACCAATCATGGATTTGTAAGTTGGTTGAATTACTGCTACTGATTCATCATTTGAGCTAAGAATGCATCCCGTTACCATTGGGGTACATACTAGTTTAGAGTCTTCCACGCCATACTTTTTCAGGATCGGTTTGAGATATTTTGTTTGTGAGAGGAAAATATCATCTTTATTCTATTGAACTTGTAGACCAAGAAAGTAGGTGAGCTCACCAAGCAAGGACATTTCAAATTCTTGTTGCATTACTGAGGCAAAATTTTGACTCATGGATTCTTCATTACTACCAAAAATGATATCATCAAGATACACAACAATTATTAGCAATTTATCATTGTCCATCTTTGTATATAGATTGTTATCTGCTAACCCCTTTGAAAAACCTTGTTTGTAGAGATATTTTTCAAGACAGTAATACCATGCTCTTGGAGCCTGTTTAGACTATAAAGAGCTTTTCTAAGTTTTCATACAAGTTTTGCATCATTTCCAAGAATGAATCCTTTTAGTTGTTCAATATAGACTTCTTCTTCTAAGTCTCCAGTAAGAAAGGCAAATTTTACATCCATTTGGTATACTTTGAATTTCTAAAAACTAGAGAGAGCAAGAAACATTCTTATGGCTTCAAGTCTAGCAACGGGTGCAAAAGTTTCTTCAAAATCTATACCTTCTTGTTGTGCATATCCTTTGCAAACAAGTTTGGCCATGTTTCTAATAACTTCTCCATTTTCGTTCAGCTTGTTTTTGAATACCCATTTAGTTCCTATGATATTCCTATCATGAGGTCTAGGAACTAATTCCCAAGTATTATTCTTTTCAATTTGCTCAAGTTCTTCATTCATGGCCTTGATCCAACATTCATCTCTGCATGCTTCATTCACATTTTTAGGTTCATTGGAGGATAGTAATGCTAGATAGCTTGAGGTTTTGGAAATAGCTTTTCTTGTCTGCACACCTACCCCTTTTTCCCCCAAAATTTGAGTTTCTGGATGATTTTTCTTAACGTACCTAGACGGAGTATTTTCTTCTATCGTTATCTCTTCTTCTGGTGCTTCATTGGTTTCCTTCTTCAGAATTAGTGTGATTTGATGTGGGAAAATGATCCTCATCTTCTTCATTGTCATGATCTTCAGTTTTTATCTGTTTTGGATTTTTGCATGTTTCATCAACTACAACATCAATATTTTCAATATATTTCCCAAGTTATTTGTTATAACATTTATATCCTTTACTTCGGGAAGAGTAGCCAAGAAGAATGCCTTCATCTGCTCTAGTTTCAAACTTACCAAGTTTTTCATCAGTCCTTTTGATGTAACTCTTGCTTCCAAAAACTTTGAAGTACTTTACCATATGAGTTTTACCATACCAAAGTTCATGTGGAGTTTGAGTGTTGTTTACCCAAACATTTTCTTGGTTGAGAATAGTGACGGCAGCGAATGCAACTTCACCCTAAAAGGTTGCAGGAGTTCCAAATTCATCTAGCATAGCATGAGCCATTTGTTGAACAGTTCTGTTCATCCTTTCTACCACTCCATTTTGTTGAGGAGTCCTTGTAGTGGAGAACTACCTTTTTATTCCATGTTATTCACAGAAGTCAAAGAATTCATCTGAGGTAAATTCCCCTCCTCGATCAGATCTGAGGCATTTGATTTTGTGATCTAATTAATTTTCAACCAAAGCTTTGAAGGCTTTGAACTTTTCAAAGGCTTCATCTTTATGCTTTAGAAGACTTATCCAACACATTCTAGAAAAATCATCAATGAACAATATAAAGTATTCTTCTCCACAAGGTGACTTTTTCCTTGATGGTCCACATAAATTAGTATGAACAAGTTCAAGTGGCTTACTAGCTTATCCTTCCTTTTCGATGAATTTATATTTGGTTTTCTTACCGAATTTACATGATTTGTATATAGTATTTTCAGGAATGTTGATATCTGGAAGATCTCGAATAGCCTGGAATATGCATGCTTTTCTTATTTGAGAAAAGCTTAGATGTCCCAATCTGTTGTGCCATAGCCAGTTTTCATCATTTTTGCATAGATACCACTATTTTTGTCCTCCCTTGAGTATGTATAGGTTGTTTGGTGTTCTTGTACCTTTAATCACTGTTTCTCCTATATCAAGCTCACCAAAAACACATCCATTTGATCGAAACACTACTTCATTTCCTCGATCACACATTTGATTCACACTAACAGGTTATGTTTTAGCCAACATACATAACACTTCTAGCCTTAACTTTTTCTTTCAAGAAAATAGAGCCTTTACCTTTTATGATAATAGGAGTGTTGTTTCCAAATGAGACAATCTTTTCCTTTTCTAAGGCATTATATGAGTGTAGTTTTTCTTTGTCACCTGTCATGTGTTTTGAGCATCCATTGTCGATGTACCACTCATTTTCTTGTTGTTTTGCATATAAGGCTATACCACATCTTTCTGTTTGTGGTTCTTTATTTCTCCATATTTTGGGATTTAATAGAGTTTGCTCCTTTTGGCCGAAATTTGCTCCTGAATTCAAATTCGTCATGGCCAAAGTTGTTACAGATTGAGCATTCTATTTCATTTTCAAGCAGAGAAAAGTTATTATAGGAAATTTTCTTGATCCCTATCAGATTCCTTTGATTTCACACTTCTCTAGTCATGATGGTTTTCTAAGCAACACATTGAGCAGCTTTGTGTCCAAAATTATGACATGATAAACATTGATCATTAAAGAAGTTCCTGCGATTATCGAATCTATTGACCTGGTGATTGTAGTTTCTATTGATATTCATCTTTGAAGCAAATTGAC
The DNA here is from genome assembly GCA_000404065.3 of Pinus taeda. Lineage (NCBI taxonomy): Eukaryota > Viridiplantae > Streptophyta > Pinopsida > Pinales > Pinaceae > Pinus > Pinus taeda. The sequence goes on from APFE031686624.1 coordinate 69,987, forward strand.
TAAAATTTACCTGAGGTTGGTTGTGGATTCTGTTCATCCTTGAAGTAAGTTGAGCCTGGTTTACCTAGTGATATGCTTTATGCCTTTGCTGACGATCGTCAAACTATTCAGTGCTCCTTGATGCATCAAGATAGCTTTTAGTGGAGGTTGACAACTTCTATGATTGAGATGCTTCTTCAGTATATCTAAGACATGTCTTTATCAGAGGAGAACGCTACACTTTGATAATTTCATTTAAGGTTTTTGATCCTTTAGCAAATCTGAGATTGAGAGCTTTTGTTTTCTCAAGATCCTTTCTTAGACCCACAATTTCACATTCTAGTTTTTCATTGTGTTTTTCTCTTTTAGCAATTTGGTATGTCAAGGTATCTATAATCATATTCTTTTCTTCTAAACAGATTTTAAGTTTAGATATTTCTTCATAAAGGTCATCTTCATCTAAAGCATCCAAAAAATCATCATCTTCATAAGCCATCAGAAGTCTATAGTCATTACTATTTTCATCGTCATCACTATTTGATAAACCATCACTATCTTCATGAGTATAGTAGCTCTTTTTACTTACACTTTGTTTCTATTCCATTTTGCAAATTCCTTCCCTTTATCATATTTATCTTTATGAGGACATTTGGCAACATAATGATTGACTCTACCACAGGCAAAACATTTGAAAGGTAATTTACCTCTGAATCTTCTGGAACCCCGTTGAAGTTTCTTGACAAAGTTTTCTTCTTCTTCTCCTTCTGAAATATGTCCTAATTCATTGAGTTCTTATTTTCCTTTTGTTGAAGCTTTAAATGCGGCTTCTCTCATATCTGATGGACCTCCTTTTCTCATTGCAAAGGTAGTTAGGATTTCGTGAAGCTATGTCATAGTAATAGTTTGTAGATCTTGCTTTTCTTCTATGGCAGATACTTTTGATTCAAATTATCTCTTCACCTAGATTCTTCATGCAATTAACAACCTCATCTATATGCAAGAAGTAACTAGCTATACTTTCATCATTGTGCATCTTAAGAATTTCATATTGAATTCTGAGAGCTTGTAGTTTAGCACGTTTTACCTGAGAGTCTCCTTCGCAGCTTAGAAAGATTTTGTCCCATATTTCTTTGGCTGATTTGAGCTGCATAGCTTGGACAAACTTTGATTGTGACAGACTTCCTAATAATGTATTGACAACCTTGGCATTGGTTTCATATTTCTTTTTACCTACCGTATATATAGGAATTGCTGATGGAAATGTATATCCTCCTTCCATGATTTCCCAAACATCTGTTCCAAGAGATTGAAGATATGTTGTGGTTCTTACCATCCAATAAATGAAGTTTCTCCCATCAAAGATTGGTGGTCTGATGGATCCCCAACTTTCTTGATTACTCATGATGATGGATCTGCCTTCAAGCAATCAAGCTTCTTCGAAAGGACCTGCTCTGATACCAATTGTTGGAAATAATACTGAGAGGGGGGGTGAATCAGTAGTATCAGATCAATAATTTAATTTTCAAATCTGATTTGTATATGCTACATCAACTCAGTGAACTAGCATTTATATGCAATTATACTTAATGAAACCATCATATATGCAGAGATCTTTTGATTTACCCAAATTATCATGTAGTGAAATTTAATCAATATATCAACAAATTCATTAGACAGTGCAGTAAGAGCAGAATAAAGCGTCACACATAATAAACACACATAAACACCAAGATATAAGGTGGAAACCCAATGTGGGTGAAAACCACCTGCTGCAATCGTCTCTGCCTTCTTTTAATAATAAGAGAATTTTGTTTACAATTTTTGTATTGGTGCAACCTTATACCACTACGTAAGCTTCTACCTGTAGAACACTACAACCTTCTCTCGTTCTCCAGCTTCTACTGGAAGGGAGCTACAACCCCCTAGCTCTTGTATTGGCTAATATGTTTACTAGTATGTAGATATCGGCCTATAGAAAGCTACAACCTTCTCCTTTATTCCAGGGACCACGTTTCATAAATTTTTAGACTGGATCCATCAACAACATCATTCAATCATAAAATATATCTGCATCAACCAACCTTCTATTGAACCAACCACAAGCAAATCAATCAATCACTTTGATCTTTCAAAATGTTATCACCAGAATACAGTAACTGGAACCCAAGCTAGAACCCAGAACACTGCAACAACAAACAGCAACAACTAAAACATAGATATAAGGTATACGCTACTTTCTTATGTTGAACCTGCATGTATATGTGCTTTCCTTAAAGCCAACCAGCGTACACATCTGCAAATATTAATTCATAATTCTGTAGCTATACCAGACTTCAGTTATACCCAGATCATATCATTTACAAAATAATATATGCATCAGTATTCAGATCTATAATATTCCTGAGAAAAAACACATAATGATAGTTCACTTTATGCCTTAAGATCCTGATTCATCATTAGATCTTATCCCCCATCTGCTAAGGTTCCTCCTTGGTTCAGATCCAGCAATGCACCATAACCCAATAACCTACATACTAGATCTCTCTCTTCATCAGATATTCAATGCTTGACTGCCTTCACCTAATGATCTTCTCCTCCTTTTATAGTTTTAGGCCTTTCTCACTACCATGGACCAAAACCACTTAGGACCAATACCTTGGATCAAATACCTAGGGTAAATACCTCGAATCAAATACCATGGACCAATACCATGGATCAAAATACCATGGACCAAACACTTCGGACCAAAACTTAGTTTTCCAAGGTATACGTGCTTTCCTTTCTGTGAAAGTGCGTGTATACATTATATGCACCTTTGGTTCTGTTAACTTGCGTGTATATGCGGCTTGGTCAATGGTGAACCTGCATATACCTGTCATTATTCATTCTTTGAAGACTGATCTGTCATTCTTTCTTGTTTTCCTGGTATACTGTGATCTTTCTTCTGAGTGAGTTGCCTTTTGAACTGATTCCTTGAAGCTACCATACATTTCATCACATCTGAAGTTGCCTCACATTTCATTACATTCTGTCACATCTAATATCTCTTTTGTAGATTCATCTAGTTACCATATACAAGTGAGTTGTTATGCTACAAGTGGGTTTCCATCAAGTACAACACATACATCATAATGCCAACACGCTCTCCTGGCCTTCCAAAGAGTTGGAATAGCTACCAGGACTCTGTGAATGGAAGGGAGCAACTATCAGATTGGGAACAACTATGGTCGGATATGATGTAGGAGGAGATCAGAAGGAGCACATGAGATGGTTCTTCATCCAAGAATGATGATGAAGGAAATCTGGCCTTAGTTAGTAAGGCAAGGAAAGGGAAGGGGAAGGCTTCCCATTCCAAATCGAATTCTTCTCATGGAGGGAAGAAGGGTGACAAGTCTAAAGTGAGATGCTTTACTTGTCACAAGATGGGAAATTATGCAACTAATTGCCCATCAAAGAAGTCCAAGAACGGATCCTTGGAAGAATCAAAAGGTGAGGCATTAGCCTCTCAGTTCGAAATTGACTTTACCCTCATTGCATGGATGGTGTCATCAATGATGGGTTTTGTTTGGTATCTTGATAGTGGAGCCTCATTCCACATGATCAGTGATAAAAATTTATTCACTACCTTGGAGGAGAAATACCTCAAGATGCACATAGAGATCAGTGACGATGGAAGGTATAGTGTTTCAGGAGTGGGCACGGTTGCTTTTCATATGGAACATGGAGATCCTATCACCTTGATAGATGTGAAGTATGTGCCTAGATTGAAGAAGAACTTGGTATCAGCCGCGATGTTGGAGGACAAAGGCTATGATGTTGTCTTCAGTAAAGGAAAGACATTCCTAAGACACATAGCCACAGGTCAGACCAAGAGGATAGGGATTTGGGTGAATGATCTTTATAAACTAGGGGTAGATGAATGTGCAAAATTGAGTACGAAAGTAGAATTGGTGCAAAGCCAAGACATTGGCGAGTTGTGGCACAGGTGGTTGGTCCATTTGCATCATGGGGCTTTGAAGATAATGCAGCAGATATCTTCAAGACTTCCTAGAGCTAAACTTGAGCAAGTTGACACATGCAAAGGTTGTACCTTGAGAAAGTACACCAAGTGTTCCTTTCATGATCGAGATCATCGAGCAAAGGCTATCTTAGAGTGAGTTCATACTGATGTGTGTGGACCATTCTTGACGACATCCACAGCAAAGCGAAGGTATTATGTGATTTTTATTGATGATTTTTCTCGTAAATGTTGGATTTATTTCATGCAGAAGAAGGACCTAACCTTCTCAAAGTTTTGTGAGTTCAAAGCTTTGTTCGAGAAAGAGTCAGGGAAGAAGATCAAGGCCTTAAGAAGCAACAACGGTGGAGAATATGTCTCTCAAGAGTTTAAGGAATTCTGTGCAATTGAAGGAATTAAATGAGAGTTGACGGCACCTCATAACCCACAGTAGAATGGTGTGGTCGAGAGGAAGAATAGAACTATTGTAGGGGCAGCACGGGTAATGTTGCATGACCAAAGCCTACCACTTCATCTGTGGGCTGAGGCATGTAACACAACGGTCTATTTGCAAAATAGAAGCCCACATCACATACTTGGGATGAAGACACTAGAGGAAGCTTTCTCCGGTAAGAGGCCAAATGTGGGTCACTTCAGGATCTTTTGCTCATCGGTATATTGCCATGTGACAAAGGATGCACGGAAGAAGCTTGAGCTGAAAACAAAGTTGGGGATACTTGTGGGGTACACTGATACACCTCACAACTATCAGGTGTACTTCCCTACTAGTTAGAGGACATTGGTTTGCAAAGATCTCAAGTTTGATTAGCAGAAGGCCATGTGAGTTTCCCTTGAGAGGGAGCTCCAACTACAGGCTGCGGAGGAATTGTTGGTTCCTAAGGAGGAGGAGCCTCTGTTAGGCCCCTATACTACTAGTGTAACCCCTTATTGTTATTAGTACAAACCACTTATTATATTGACGTACCCATGTAGTGCCCATATTGTTACTATTGTGCCCCATAGAAGCCCACTATTGTTTTATTGTGCCCTTATATATTGTTATGGCGGCTCTGATTATGTATGAGCCCTTAGACTCCTATATATAAGAGGAGGTCTTTTCATTGGTAATCATCGAGAATTGTTCATCTTTGTAATGTAAGGAGGTCCCTCAAGAGGCTGAATTCTAAGGGCCTTGATCTATCTTCTATCTTTCTTGAGCTGGTTTCATAACATTTGGTATCAGAGCTTTGGATTCTAGGGTTTCGCTGCTCCAAACAGGTCATCGTGGCATTTTCGCTATAACTTTGTTTCTATGACGTTTCAGAAGTCGCAAAAAAAACCCATTTGAGAATAATTGGCGCTGAACCTTGGGTCCGAATTTCAGAGTTTTTTGCACGATATTGTCAGAGATATGATCTGAGGAAGTTGGTCTTTTTGCAGACTCCTGAATTACATTCCAAACAGGTGACCTGGGGAAAATCATCATAACGTTCTCTCTGCGGATCGGATTAAAATTTCGTAAGAAGTTATAGAAAGAGGACAGACATTAGTTTCTTGTATGCATTTTTCAGATTCGAAGGTAGAAACAGTGACATATGGCACGTCGTACAAGTTCGATCTACTGAATTAGTCTATAATCAGGTCACTATGGGAGAATTGGCATAACTCTTCATTGGAGAATCCAATTGGGGTCATACTGGTGGCATTGGAAAGAGGACGTAGAGGACTACTACACGTCATAGTTTTAGAACTTAAATATCTGCAAGTACAGAGTTACAGTCATTTCAAGATCGAGCTCCTAAAATCAAGAAAAAGCAAGATGAGGAAGTTTGATGGCAAGGATCCAGTAAATTGGATATGTCAGATGGAGCAATATTTTGATCTACATGGTATACAACTGTTACAAAAGGTATGTATTGCATCTTCATATTTAGAACCAGATCAATTTTTATGGTATAAAGGGCTTTGTTCTCGTAAAAAACTTGTCACGTGGTCAATTTTCACGGAGGAAATGATAGCACATTATGAGGATACAAAGAGCAACACCTTCTTTAGAGCAACACCACAACAATTGCAAAGAGTAAAAGGGCTTTGCGACATACTAGAAAGTAAAATTATGGCAACAATGAATTCTACTCCTCACAGCTATGAAGATGGAAGTGTTGTTTCTCCTAGCCTTCCACAACCTACAAGGGTTTCACCACAACAATTGGAAGAAAAAAGAGAAAAAGGGCTTTGTTACAATTGTGATAGAAAATGCACTAAAGGTCATAAGT